>JALLOT010003533.1:0-11146 GCA_036939595.1 Thalassiosira livingstoniorum | reverse complement strand
CCCGAAAGATACGCTATGAGATAGTGTGGCAACTCCAGAGGCCAACTATCTTAAGGGTACTTACCATACCATATCGTAGATAGATAGTAGATAGAGTACTACTTCTTACCTACTACGCACGTAATAATACCTCAAGTCAATGTCCACTTTTAGACCGTAGCGAAATGGGCATTCCCGAACGGTCAACATTGTAAAATGTTTTTGAGCCAAAAAAGGATATTTGACATGCATTCTCATGTGTTTGCAACACAGTTTTATTTTAATTAAGGTATCTGATAATCTCATGATTTCTTTGATCACACATCACCATATGCTAAAACAATACAAGAATATTTTGCTTTTGTTGTTTACCAAAAAAGAGGGCACATTGACCTTGGAGTGGGGGTTCCTGATGTTTGAAAAGAGTCACTTTTTTCATGCGCCAAAGTGAGCTGAAATCAAATGTAATTTTTGTTGACATTTTGGGGTTAACTTCCCCAAATTTCAATGTCAAATGTCAGATGAGTCAAAGTGACAAGAACAAAACAACATCCTAATAAAAATTTAGATCTTTAAGTTTTATCAGAATTATAGAAGCCTCAATTTTATGGATGCTTATCAAAAAATGCAAACACAACTGACCCTGTTTTTGGCATTGTAGTTGATATATACTACAATCTGAGAATTTTGCTAATACTATCAATAAATATAAATAAAACAGCATGCAGGTACCAATATACCAGCAATTTATTTGAAATCTAGGTATTTAAGACAGTGTTGCCAATCTTATTGTGCGTGGTTTAAGAAAACTACACAATGTATAAGATGGAATATGCTGACATGTTGCTAGAAATCTTAAAATCATTTTTGTCTATGTATCAACAAATTACCATACACTTATCTTTTTCAATGAAACTTGAAAGTGATAGGCAGAAAAGAACATAATAGCTGTGTGGAAAGATACTGGCCATGCACCAATACCAATGAACCACTATGGGCACTATGGGCAGGAAACTGCAGGAAATAGGAAATGAAAAACCAGAATGCCTGTCATTCTAGTATCATTTTATCAAGAAAAATGCTTTGGCAAGTGTAATATTTTTACTCTAACAAAAAGATTTGGCAAGAAATTAATTTGAGATTTTATCTCATTTTCTTGTAATGAATGAGTTCTTATACAGAAAATTCAATTATTCTGTGCTCCATAGAAGGATCATTTCAGCAAAAAATGAGTTGAAATAGTTGGCATGAGTATAGGGTCTGAACACAAATAACTTTAAGATCCTTTTCTGTCACATCTACATGGTCTTTGGTGGGTTTTGAAGCTCTAAATACATCAAAAGTCATAGTTATAGCTTTTGCCTTATGTAATCATGGTGTCATTAATTTATGCTGGGAAATTTATTGTGAAGGATGTTTTGATCTGAAATATTATTAAATTTGTTTCATTCATGATTAGGGTGCTTGGATTGCAAAGCTCTAAATATATAATTAGGAAATGTCTATAGCGTTACTTTATGTAATTATTGCATCAGTCAGTTTTTTTTTGGGAGCTTTTGTCAAATGGTGCTTTCTTAACTTGATCTGGGATAATCATCAGATTTATTATGTTGTGTGGGTGGTTTGGAGATTGGAGACCACAAGCACTATTTCAAAAGATTTCAAAGTTAAGTTGTCACATTTTTTTCTAGTCTGTGACTGTGATGTTGGGAACTCAAACTAAATAAGTAAGGGTTGGCTAATTTCGAGACTTCAAAATAGACTGTCTCATTTACTCCGGTCGTACTTTTCGACCCTTAAAAATGCATAAGGTATAATAAATACTACTACCTATGGTAGTGTACGCTGCCACAAACAGCCACAAACCACCCACCACCGCCAACCATGACCACTCCCGACGATGCGCCCTACCCACACCCCACCGAAGACGGCGAACCATCACCCAAACGGCAACGAAACGATCAAAACGACGACACAAACAACACTGACTCTCATAATCAAATAACGCTATACGCCCCACTAGACAACGATTATCCAAACAGCAATGACCATGGGAACGACATCCGAACTTCCTCTCTTGCGTCTCCGACGATGAAGCTGAGCGGCCACAAGGGCAGCGTGTATTGTCTTTCGTATGATCCACAGGGGGAGGTGCTTTGTAGTGGGTCTTTTGATTCAACTTGCTTGCTCTGGAATGGTGAGTGGCTGTGCTTGATCCTGTCGTATGGAGTGAGATCAGCTATCATTATTAGTTTTTGGAGGTTGTGTTTTTGGTATTTTATTGACCTTTCTAATTTTATATTCGCGTGTAAGATTTACTCTTCTTCGTTGATTGGTTAAATAATCCTTTGTGTTGTTGTATTTTTGAACATTTGATTTTGTTTTTGGAAAGAGCTTTTTCCAATTTTAACTAACTAAATTTTGGTTGCTTGCGCCTGAGATCATGTTTATGTTATGTTGCATCAATGTGTGAAAAATTTATATTTTCAAGGGCTCTATCTGTCATGTTCTGCTAATGCCCACCTCCAAAGTGCGCCATCTTGTGTTGAATTTGTTGATTCTCATTTTCTCTGTAACAAACTGAAAATCTCTATCCAACCATTGTCCCCTTCCCAACATCACAATAACACATTAAAAGCGGGAGGCAACTGTGAAAACTTCAACGTGTTGTCAGGGCACAAAAATGCCATTCTCGACGTCACATTCACACACGATTCTGAGAAAATCATCACTGCCAGTGCCGATTATAATTTGGGGGTGTACGATGCCATGACGGGGACTAGGATTAAGCGTTTTATGGGACATACGGGGATTGTGAATGCGGTAGATATTTGTAGGGAAGGGTGAGTGACAAAAGATTTGTTGGGATTCGGAGTTTGTGAAGAAAGATGTGTTTGCCGGTTGATGTGAAGTTTGTCATGTGAAATGTGTTTTGTGAGTGACGGTCGTATGACTAACTGGATTCATCAGCATACGGAACTGGATGACTTCGTCGGCATATTTTTGAAGTGTGTTCCTTCTTTTGATTTTTTCATTACGGAATTCCACATTTCCTCATAAATGAGTCTCTTCTTCAATCTGCCACCTCAACAAACTCTCGTCCAATTCCAAAATAACCGACTCCAAATCAAAAACAGATCACCATCTCTCGCAGTTAGTGGAAGCGACGACTGCACTGCATGCCTGTGGGACGCTCGAATCCGCGGGGAGGTGGGCCACTTGGAAGACGAATATCAAATCACCGCCGTGGCGTATGGTCATGATGGTCAAGTGGTCTATACGGGCGGGATTGATAATTGTATTACGGCATGGGATGTTAGGGCGATGAGGCGGAGTATGACTATGAAGGGACATACTGGTGAGTAGTGTTTCCACAACTCTGTTTATTTAGTGATCTTTACGATATGTGTCTAACGAATGCAATAATTTCTCCTCTCCAAAATCCCTTCACTTGTGAAATAATATTGAAGATACCATCACATGCCTCTCGCTCAATCCCAAGGGAACGCACCTCCTGAGCAACTCCATGGATGGATCCTTACGAACATGGGACATTCGACCATTTGTGGAAAGTGCCAGTGGGGGAAAGAAGCGGCACGATAAGACATTTGTAGGGGGGACACACAATGCGGAAAAAGGGCTGGTGAGTTCATGATTGTATATGTTTGAATGGAGTTCAATCGAAGGGGAGTTCTTGGGTTTCAATGTTTTTACTCTTGGATGTTGGGGTAGTTGATAAAAGTAGTGAATTGACACCATGGGAAGTGGCGAAATTATTTACCGTGTTGCTTCTTTGCTTTTACTCACTATTCCTTTTCTCTCTCATCCACCCCCCCATTCATCTTAATAAAAAGCTAAACTGCGCATGGTCCGCCGATGGCACAATGGTAACTGGGGGAAGTGCCGACCGAGTAGTTCACATATGGGATGAACTCAGCGCCGAAGAACTGTATTACCTGCCAGGACATTCTGGGTGTGTGAATTCCGTAGTGTTTCATCCAAAAGAGAATGTTGTGGCGTCGGGGTCGTCGGACAAGTCTATTTTTGTGGGGGAGTTGTCTCAAACATGATGACCGTGATGATTGTATGGTATCGTGCTTACAATTCATGGCATGTACTCTTGAGATATTTCATGCTGTTGAACGTCCATTTTGCAGTGGGCCATTGCAATAAACAACATGATTGCCTTTCTGCAGATTTCATCTATTAATATTAAAAAGGTTATGAATTGTTAGATTACACTACGAATCTAGTTAGATACTACCAACATTCGAAAAGGTATGGAATATTTTTCTTCTTTCTAATTTTTTCCTCGATCTATTGTTGCGATTCACTCAACGCTTTCCAATTAGATGGGAAGTCTAAATAAAGTAATTCTACCTCTGATGAGGTCCGTGAAAATCTTATTTAACATTTAAGATCCCACTGAATAGTACTTAGAAACGTGTGTCTACTTGTTCAAATCGTGCCTGCCCAGGTCACTATCCTTGCACCAACATGTTCCTCGTTAGTTACAGAGCACTCACCTTCAATAAAAACTGAGCTTTAGGCTTTGCATACGATGATCCCACCAGTGGTCTTACCTATCATCTTTCCTACCTCCTCGCCCATTCAATTTGCTGGACCCATTGTAACCCAGTGAACTTCAGCGATACTCTCCCCTGTTGTACCTCTGTCCACCACCTCCATCATAACGATTGCGCTCATTACCATCGGTTCTCTCACCACGATCGAACCATCTTCCACTTCTTCCCCCTCCTCTGCCTTGATTGCCTTGATAACCGCTGCTGCGATCACGTGAAACACTGTCGCATCTGCCATTACTCGATCGATCGTAGCCTCGATTGTCTCGATTGTCTCTATTGTAATCCCTCCGTTCTTGGTTCCAATGTCCTCTACCATCGGTTCTTCTGTCCCCTCTATCTCCTCTTTCTCCTCTATCGGAACCTCCCCTGTAGTCTCTGTAGTCTTTGTAGTCTTTGTAGCCTCTGCCATTACCATTCCGACTTCTGCCGCCTCTTTCATAATTATTGCTAGTGTCTCTTGTTTCTCTACCGCCTCCTCTAGCGCTGTATCTGTTACGAGATCCTCTGCCAAAGTCATTGGAATCCCCAGAATAGCCTTGACCTTCTCGACCTCCTCTACCTCCTCGACCTCCTTGACCTCTACCATTTCTATATCCAGCCCCTCTATCATCTGCATATTTATCGTTCCCATCATATCTCCCTCCTCTGCCGTTTCTGTATCCTCGATTATCTCTGTAGTTTCCATTGCTTACATTGCTTACATTGCCTACATTGCCTCTGCCTCCTCTGCCGCCACTCCCATTGCCATTGTTACGATTGTTACGAACTCCACTGTTACGATAGTCACCCTCTCTCTTTGGAAACGAATCGGGCAACAAAGAAACAGTCCTATCCGCATTCAAACGATATCCCGCAAGTTTGGCCAATTCGTAATCCAAGTGGAATTTGGCAGTGGTCATGTTCATTTTCTCATTTCGCTCATTTCTCTCATGTTTCCCATTGTTCTCATTCGTAGTGATGTTGAATTTGTCGGTTTCAGTGGTTTCCGTGGTGTCAGTGCTTTTGGTGGTGCCATTATCATAATAAGCCTTCTTCGCCGCAGCCGCCGCGGAAGCCAACAAGGAATCGACACGGACCATGGCATCGTCTATGGCTTGGCTGGGGATGTATCGGCCCGTTTGGAGGAAGCGATGAATGTTTCTAGTGAGGAGTGTTTTTCGGTCTAATTTTGGGAGGCATGGGATGCCTGGGGAAGGTATGTTTTCAGGAGTTAATAACGATGGATCTGTAGATTGCTCAGTGGATGAAAGGGTTGTAATCGAAGACTGCTCATTAGACGACCCAGCCCCTTGCTGGTCCTGATGTTGGTGCTCCTGCTGCTGCTGGTCTTGCTGGTGCAGCTGCCGATACTCCCTCCTCGAAACATGATCCCGTATCATCTCACACGCCTCCCTCCCACCAAAAACGACGAACTCCACCGGTCGATGACTCAGGCTCGCTGCCTCCAATGCCGATTTGTATTCTCGGGGTCGTGTGTTGGTGTTGCCCCATGCTAGGGGGGCATTTAGTGGATGGACGGTTTGAGGTTGCTGGTTCTGTTGCGAGGCAGTTGCATGAATTCGTAGCAATTCCAAAGCAGCATCCAAAGCCGAGGTAGTCGATTCCGTCGATTCCTTAGTTGCAGTCCACTCATGATGAGCATGGCCACCATTGCCACCATTGCCACCATTGCTATCGGCACTCACTTTCGGCAATGTTTCCAAAATCCCCAACGGACGGGGGCGGAAAATGCTCTCCACGATGAAAAGATCAATGGTTTCTGGAAGTTTCGGTGCACCGTTTTGTAATCCATCTTGTAATTCATTCTGTAGTTGGATCACGTGTTCGACAGCCTCGATGAGATCTTCTTCTAAGGATGTTGACTCAATCATTTTCCCATGTTGAGATTGCTGAGATGAATGCGAAAATTGCGACGATTGCAACGGTTGAGTCCCACAACCATTAGTTTGTTGCATGATATGAGTAGTATCATTATTCTGCACTAATCCTTCTGATCCCTCCTGTCTATCCCGTCCCATTTGTATCCTCCTAGCAAAATCCTCCCCCGTCAAAACACCCCCCAAACGCTGCAACACCCATCGCAACTCATCATTGCTCGAATCTTGAATTCGTTCCAAGATTGTTTTGCCGTAGAGATTGAGTGAGAGGAGTGGAGGGAGTGGATGGGGTGGATGGGGGGAATGGAGGGGATGGGCCAAGGTATTATTTGTGGAGTTTGTGGAATTGGATGTGTTTGTGGAATTTGTTGTGTTTATTGAGTTTGATGTGTTTGTTGTGTTTGTTGTATTTGCTGAAGTCAGTTCATGCAAAAAGAACTCGGTCGGTGTAGGAACGTATACCAATTCTTGATCGTCAATTGTAATATCTACACCAGCTGTGGATGCTGTAGATGCTGTCGATGTCGTCAATGGTGTTGTCGTTGCTGATGTTGCTTCGGAAGCTGTTTCTTTCAACGCTGTAGTTTTATGAAAGGAGGACCCAAACAAATGTTTCAAAAATGTAGTCTTGCCTCCGCACTGAGGGGATACGGTGATGTAGAGTGTTCCATTGGGATGATGTGGATGTTGTTCGGGCTGCATGGACTGTATGGGCTGCATGGGCGGAAGAGGCTGGAGAGGTTGCACATGTTGCACAGGGTGAAGAGGGTGAACGAGTGGGTCTGCGGTTACTGCGGTTACTGAAGTTACTGCGGTTGCATTTGCTGCATCCCTCAACGAGCTATCAAATCCATCCGATGCCGTGGATGCCATGGATGCCGTTGGAGTATTGCATCTTACCCTTTTGTGGGCAGGGGAATCTCGAGCATCTTGAGCACCACCAGTAGTTATTTGAGAATGTGCGGTATCATCTTCATTCGAATTCGCCATGGGGGTGTCTCCATCCTCCAAATTCTCATTACGATCATTGCGATTATTCTCATTGTTCATTGCATCTAATGGATCGATTGCATCGTCCAAGTCCATGTTCAAAGTTGAGTGTGATTGGTGTGATGGGTGTATTGGGTGTGATCTTCTCCCGGTTTGGAGTTGTGGGACCGTCTTGGAAACGCTCAGTATCGGCGAAGTGACGGGCGAAGTGAAGGAAAATGCAGCGGAAAGTGCAATTGGTGCAATGACGAATAGGAATGAAACCAACCCAAGTGACTTTGTTTTCACATGCTTAGTATGCATCCTCCCGTCGTGGTTGCTTGAATGCATTGAATGATAGTGATCGTGCGAGATCTCTTGGACGTCATCGTCATTGTTGCTTTCTCTGCACTCTCCGCTCTCCACTCTCCACTGCTCTCTCTACGTGGCTTTCAATTTTTTTGCGTCATGGAACAACAAACAAGGTGGTCCATTTCTACCAGGCTAATTCTTACCGGATTTCATACAGAACAATTCTAAAATAGTTACCAAGTAGTAGTTACTATGACTTTACTGGATTTCATACAGAACAATTCTAAAATAGTTACTATGACTTGCTAAGTACAACTTTTTAATTAAGAAAAAATAACATCACCACAGATCACCATTTTGCTATTTGTTTCTCTATATGGGCATCTTACATACCTACAAAATAACTGTTGTGCCACCATCTTCAAGGTAAGACCTATTTATTTGGTTAATTGTTGTTTAATTTTTATGCCCCCCATCTATAAAAGTCTAAACTTACATAGGCAACACCTCCATTGCTTTCCCTTGCTCCCCGCTCCCAGCTCCACCAACAACATTGACAACACTGGCGCCATCGATGGCACATCAGCAGCGCTACCAACACCGCCAGGGCCATAAATGATGCCAACACTGGTGCCACCATCAATGTCACCATGAAAAATACTGGTGATATTGCCATCTGGCATTGCTTTCCCCCGTTCTCTGCTCCACTGACAACATTGACAACATTGACAACACTGGTGCCATCAATGGCCCATTGCTACCAATGCTACCAATATCATAAATGATGCCAACAATGGCGCCACCATCAACGAAGCCATGAAAAATACCAGCACCATTGCCATCTGTACAATACCAGTGCCATTAATGCCATTACCATCTGGATTTCTATCATTTTTTTAAAATTGAATTTGATTTTTGATTATTATTGATGCAAAATCAAGACATTGTGATGAACAATATTTATTTTTGTAAAAACAAAATATATTTTGCATTGATAAATGCCTCATAGTGAGCAATTAATGGAGGGAAATGAGAGGTTCTAGAATAGAAGTGCAAGACCTTCATTCAGCCATGATGTAGAACTCATATATATAGGACATACTAGAATCTCTATGTTGAAAAATGGACCCTCTAAGTCATAGCTAGAAGATAAAAGAATCCCCAATTTGGGAGTGAATTCGGATATTATCACATTTTTGTTGTTGTGGGGATTCTAGCAATGTCCAAGAAATTCTTACAGGGGTAAGCCAATTTAAATATTATTTTAATGACACTAGTTGCATCATGGTGACATTCAAGAAGCCTTTAGGTTAGGTAGGAAATATTGAATACTTTGGCAGACATTTTTTCAACTAAAAGGTCATGTACTAGTTTTAATTACTGGGACTGGGTGTCAGGGTTTCTAGTAAAATATTGTTCTTCTATTTTTTGAAAATCGGATTTTTATTGTGTGGTCTTTATGAATATTCTTTGTGTTATCATTACAGTGATTGCATGTGAGCAATTCCTACTTATTAAAATTGACATTGACAATTCTTTTGATCAACTAATTTCATCCAGATAATCACTCCAACAGTTGTTTCCATGGTGGGGTGATGAGTATGTGTGATGCAAGGATTTGAATAACAGAAAGTGCAAAGATAGAGTTATTGATATTTTTTTCCAGTTTTGATTTTGCAACTCAACTGTTTTCATTTTATGAATTTTCATGAACTTTGCTTGGTTTTCAAAGTTTTTGTGTAAAAACTCATGAAATAACACAAAAACATGAAATATATTAATGTCTTGTCAATTTTCATAAAAAAAATATTTTAAGTATTTTTCAAAAGATCATTATTAGCAGTTTAGCTTTTTCATTTTTGCTATTCCCATTTATTCTCTCACTACAATCACAACATAGATATTTCTAAAAAAAATATTGTGTAAAAAATGGTTATGGTTATGGTATGTTTCAGCTTGTAGCCTACAACCCTCTTCTTCACTCCATGCTTTTGTCCAAAATCTAGCTGGCACATATTAGGTAGATAGAACACCACTACCTTTCTTTTGTACAGTAAAATGTTCTAAAACCATACCTTAAGCAGCTGAAGATGATTCACTTAAATTTTCTGCTCACTAATCTTGCTATTCTGCATGTCTAAATGGTCACAAAAAATAAACTTTTTTGTTTTATTGATAAATAAATTAAATCACACAGAAACTCACAAGTTAACCAGATCATTGTTCTAGACATATAAAATATTTCAGTATCAGTTATCTCAAATTTTTGAACTAATTCTCCAAAACCAAACACCAAATCACACTACACATGTGACAATTCCTCTAGATCAATGTATATGCTCACAATATTTTCCTAATCCAAAACAACAGTGGACAATACACAGTCCATCTCTTCTTTCCAAATATTAATGAGGGAATTGATGGTTGCTCACCCTCCCTGGCCCCATCTGACTGCTGAAATGTCAAATCACCAACAAAAAGTAATCCCAAACATAGGAAATCATTGATGCTGAATAGAGCCATATGCATCAAGTACTTAAACTCAACCAATGAAACCATCACAGGAAATACAACTGCCACACACTCTCCACACTCAGCCATGCACCCTGACTATACTGGATGCCAATGATGCCCCAAACTCATTTTTCTTACAGAGAGTATCACATTAAAATCAGTTTCTTGGGTATCAAGAGGTTGGTTGACCTTTTAATCCCTTTTCACATACAGTGTGGAAAGTTATCATCAGTGGTTCTCTGAAAGAATAAGGTTGCCACAGATACATATTGGGTTCAATAGTCATAGACATCTAGGTAGCAATTGCCTTATACCAATTTACACAAGTCTTTGTTGTCATTATATTCTCTAAGTATTTCAGCTATCACATTGGTGAAAATGATGCAGTGGAATCATGTAAGTTTATAATTCTCAAAACAGGTGCATATAAAAAAGAATAAAAGTATTGGTAGAGCCTTACACAATCAGACACAGAGCATGGGATTTCTTTCAAAAATCTTGGCAGGAATATTTAACCAAAAAAAAATAACAAAAACTAAGGCTGTAGACTTGGGATTTAGAGGCAACACCTTTGGTACTAACTGGGAGAGGATGATTTGATTATCAAGATGCAGCTGGCTTAGTTTTACATCCAACTGGACCACTTTCTTGTAGCCCATTGAAACCAACATCACAGTTGGAAATTTAGTTGCATCTGGCCTCATAGAGCTCCAGGCACAACTGAACAACATTACCATCCAACTTCAACAACTTGTACAAGAAAACATTTCCGAGCATTATATTTTATGTGAATCAAGCTTACTACCAAGTCCAATGTTTCATACTTTGTGTTCAAAAGTTCAAAAGAAAAACATAAGTTTACAGCTGGGCAATCACTAACAAAACATAAATTATCTAGATCAGCCCTTT
>JALLOT010003532.1:0-11153 GCA_036939595.1 Thalassiosira livingstoniorum | reverse complement strand
TGACAGAAAACAAATCACGCTGAAATAAAACGGTTTGAAAAAACTTTCAAGTCACACAATTTACGTGATTCTCACTATGTATAATGAGCTAAACATTACACATTTAGCATGACCCATGTGTCTTGCAGGTGGGCGCAGGCGGGCGTCGTCCACCCGCCGCCCGCCCGCCTCCGCCATCCTCTCATTCTGCCCGAGATGGTTGGTTCTTACGGACCCAAATCATACGGAATTTTTTTGGGGACATTTTTAAATCAGTTTTGATGACTTCAAAATACCACCAACAGATGTCATCCCTTAAATTTTGTTGTATCAACTTTCATTATGATTCCTATTTTCATAAAATACCCTGCAACACTCCATACAGCTCTCTAAAAAATAATAGCTACTATGGTAGTTTTCATTTCCTCATTATTCTCTCATTATTTGGCAAATGCCATTGTTTGGATCTGACCCGTCTATTTCATGACTGCTGTAGCCCCCCCATCAACACTGCTTACAACTGCATAAGTGTTTGTAACCAATATTTTGTTGGTCCTTCCTCTGCCAAGTTGATTATTGTGAGTTGTTGTTGTGCTATACTACACAAATTTATTTTCTTGATCAATTTTGTTCTCACCTCTGTCCTTCTCTGTCCAAGCTCTGCCCATCACCACTGCCTCCCTGATCTCCTCTTGATACCCACCTCTGCTGTTTCTGCCTCATAAGCTACCCAACTCTTCCAAGTTGATTGTTGTGAGTTGTTTTTTTTTTGTATTTTACCAATTTATTTTCTTGGTTGATTCTAATTTGCCACTCTTTGAACCTTCTCCCATCTCCGCTGCCTTTCACCCCCATCAACCTCCGCCAATGCTTTGATCTCCATCAATTGCTTCCATTCTCAAAACCATTCATCCCAATCATCAAAATAAATTGCAGCTTGCCCTAAGCTTCAACATTTTTGTAATAAATTTTGATCTTGTCACATTTTTAACCAACTTCACTGTTGCCAAACCCTCCACACTATCCCCGTCATCCTCATTGCATGCACCCGATTCCCTTCTCCCACCTTGTGAAAACCCTCACCATTTCCCATTGCCATCATCAACAAAACAATCACTCTCAAGTCTTCCACCATCAAAAGCTGTGTCAATGCCTCCATCATCATCTACACAAACTGCAGCTGACACTGACAAAATGTTTGCCTGTTGATTTGACTGTCCCCATCAGCACAAGCACCCATGATGAACACAATGATTGCTCATCAATGTAATTTCACCAGCATTTAGTCTATTGCTTTTATTTTTTATTTTAATCCACATTTAATCTGTGCAAAAACTGCCTCCATTGTAGTGTGTTGTCATTTCTCCTGTTGTGCACATCACCACCCTCAACCTCCAACATATCCCCTCCTGTATTTTGTCCCCATTTACTACAATGAGAAGCAACTGCTCTTATAACATATATGGTCTCTCTGTAAAAAAACTGTGGAGGACAGAACTCTGTCAAAAACTGCTGAGCTGAGTAACTCATTCATTTGTGGTAACAGTTGTCTTTCTTGTGGCAAATTATATCACTCAACAAGGAGATCATATTTTCATTTTAATGGATGGAAATTAAATTTGTGGAAGTAAAATCAAATTCAAAAAATGTATGACAAATTAGTTGCTGTGCAATATTAATAGAATTTTGCCTAAATTGCTGGATGGTTGAGCAGAGAATGATGAATTAGACAAGTGCAAATTGTTTGCTTGCATGTATGGTGGAAAAACTGATTCAGATCTGGATATTACGAATGGGAACAAAACAATGAAGTAGATGTGAGTGAGCTTGTATGACATAATGATTAACAATGGTTAGTGGGTATGAGAATGAGATTGGTAATGATGCTGGCTTCAAAGTAGGGGGTGGCAGATAAAAAATAGCTAGTAGTTTTTACTAGCTATTTACGAATAAAATCAGCTTCTCTGTCTGTCTGGTTTTTGGAAGTCTGTACATATGCCATCCTTTACACAAATCTCACCAAGCATTTTCTGACAAGAATTTTCAAACCAGCTGAGCCATCATCTGAATGATGATAATTCCAGGAAAAAGTTGCACCCTCATTGAAATCTGGGGACAAATATTAGGGCTCTTACAGATGGAGTTCAAAGTTGCGAGCTTCAATAGTGCCTTTCTTAGGAACCATGGCAACGTATGTAGAATCAGTACATGATGTAAGCGTAAATAATTTCACCACCACTTTTGTCTATTTTTACAACTGTAACAGCAGTTTGGACATTTAACATGCCAAAGCTAGTGATTTTCCTTTACCACCACTTTCAACATCATTGTTACTGCTGTAACAGGTTTGTGGTGGTGCCTGTCCTTGTCATGAAGAAAAATTCAAAAACCACCAAATTTTGGAAAGGATTTTTTGTACAAAATGGTTAAGAGACCATAAATTTGTTACAAAAAAGGAAGAGATTGTAGGAATTAATATATTCTACGTAAATCTACATAGATGCTCACCACCACTTTTGTAGCAAAATTTATTCATGTAACATCATCTTGGTCATTCTGATGTCGGGGGTCATGCCTTTCTTGCAACTCCTAGTAGGCACTAGTGACATTGCTTTTGTGGTACCTGGCCATCACAGCCCAAACATTGCTCCCCTGTTCACACAATCACAAGAGCCAAATAAAAAATCCAAATTTTGTCTTCAAAATGGCACTGTTTTCATGATGCTGGCATCAAAAAGGCAGTAAAAAGGTGAGTTCAATAAGATTTGTTTGTTTGCTACTTACCCTTGTAACACTCATCATTAGTATTGTCCTCCTGCCTTATAATTCAGGACAGAATCTTTGTGGGCAGGCCAGGGTGTAAGTTTGGCGCTGCTTGGTGTTTGGCTGGCTTTACGTTTACGCAACCAATGAATCTAGTGATTGGTATGCAGAGGCAACACAATTGCAGGTGAGACATTTGTTCCAGTTTCTGTTTTATTTCTTATTCTAAACTCCCTTTCTCGACCATCTTTGTTTATTGTTGTGTGAAGGTCCATACTGAGAGGGTTAAAAATCAGAGTAGGTTGAGGTATGTATTTCAATAGTGCACCTCTTCTTTTTGTCATCTAAGTGGGGATTATGGGGATGGACAATCAAGCAGGGACATATTGGTTTCAGGTGATGGAGCATTACAAGGCTAAGGGACATGTGATGGAGGCGGGGGATGAGCTTGACCCAATTTTTGCTGTCTTATGATTCTCAGATGTTGACATTGAATTTGGAGGAGGGGGTGGGATTGGGACAGTTTATTTTGGGTGGGACATATAAACTGATGCATTTGACTCCTATGGTGTATGCAGATAATATTCATGCAAGTTAGTGTTGGTACACTGTGTGGATTGAAAATGTGTTTTTTCAGTATTGTCTTATAATTCTTATATTATTGTCATCTTTAATTGATTCTCAGCTTTGCATGCAATCATCTCACCATTTGTTTTTTTCTGTTTCATTCCTCATCCATAGGAATCTTCCTTTGCACCCACAGTGGAGATCTTGCCAATCCCCACCCTGACATGTTTGCCAAATGCTACATCCACATCAATACCAAGGAAAATGTTCTCAACAATGATTCCTGAAAAGGCAGTGACATCATTGTTAACTTGGGCACCACAGAAATTTACCTCTCCTCTCAATTCCTCCAGCCATCATTCCAGGAAGCATGGCAATATTCCATGAAAAGTCTCAATGTTTTGGTAGAAGAGTTTGCCCAGATACAATGGGGTTCACTTCAGTTGAAACAACTAAGTTGAGCCCAACTAAAAGTGTGAGAAAAATTCAGAAGACAAAGCACACAAGTCCTTGGAGAGTTCAGAACTTGTTGTTACAAAAACCCATGGTTGACTGACACAAAAGCAAAAAATCTTGTTGGCTATAAAACACATATGGTATGTAAAAAGTGCACTGAAATTGCCAGTAGACCTAAAAAGTACTTTTGCAATAGATACAAAGGTGATAATGGTGCTATTGTACACTGCCATTTTCAGTATCATATGGAAAACCACTCTAGAAAATACTAAATTCTATTTTATGTGTCAGCCATTACTATTATAATTATTATGTAGAAATACCAATTGTACAAATAATACATAATAAGAGGAAATAATGATAATATTTTTTACAAAAAATACTTTTTGCATGTTTTACTCATATTAACTACTATTTTATGTAGGTACCTGGTACATAGGTACTGAAGTATGAGAACAAAAAATAATGAGACATGGTAGGTACCTGGTAAGTACATGTAATACTACCTCCTAATTATCTATTTTTTTGGGAGGAGATCTTCCAAAGATGACTTACACATCAATATTTTAAGAACAAAAAAAATGTAACCACCAATGCAAGAAAAAATATTGGATAGCTAGCTTCAAAAAAGATCCAGACATTTTACTTTTGCTAACTGGGTCCAGACGACTGGGGTTTGAATCTAGTCACACCAAGCCTTTGTGTGTTTTTATTTTGTTTTTATTTTGTTTTGTTGTGTTTTAAGTGCTTGTTGCTTGGCAATCAATGCATTCCTTTATTGTGCCATTTTATAACGTTCTTCATAATCATTTATGTACTTTACAACTTACACTACTGCAAGTCACACTATGCCAAATAGTGATACCTTCTCAAGCCAGAAGAAAAACAAAATATCCCCTCATACAAATACTATGAGTACAAGCTGCTACCTAACTTTTTCGACAATGAGCTACCACGAAATAGCAACATTTTTTTGAGATTCACTATGGAGGTGATTTCAAATTCAAGATTTGTCACTACCAAGACTTTGAGTATTTCAGCTACTCAAGCACATTTGTCCTGCCAGCTTCAATAATAATAAAACAGAGATTTTAAAGTACATTTAGTTGGTCCGTGAGGAGGGGTCTATGTGGGGTGCTGCCAGCTTCAATATTGTAGCTCTGGTTGCAACTAACAGCTGCACTAGTTTTTCAATTACATCAAAAGCAGCCATTCACTGTCATTGCCTCTCCAAACTGAGCTGGCAAGATATTTCAGCAATTTTTGACAAGTGACACTTCTCCATTATCATCACAAATAGCACCATTGGAAAGATCAGAAAAAATAGAATTTTTAGGTATGGTCTCCTAAATCAAACTTTTAGTAGTCAGATTAGAGGGTCACATGTTTTGGATGGCCAGGCCTTAATTTTCTATTGGAAACCAAACTCAACTACAATCAATTAAGAATTTTCTGAGAAACAAGAAAACCTATCATTACTGTTATGTGTTGTTTCTTCCCTTTGTGTCATTGGGGTCTAAGGAAAACATATATGGTATTCAGTTTCTCTTGTTATTTTGTTATATTTGAGAACAATTTTTAGAAATGCAATGTGTTGAAAGAACTTAAAAAATTAAAAAATTTTCCTGTCTTGAGGCTGAAAAATATGTATGAATCTTCAATATTGGAGAATCTATAGTATTGAATTGAAATTTTCATTTTTTTGTCATGGAGATAGCATATCTCATGAATTATTATTAACAGTGCAACAGTGAAGAGGTAAATCATTGATAGAACTGTTATTTTATTTCTCAGATTATTGAATAATCAAAAACTCACTGATTTTCACCAAGCACACACTCACATAATCATGGTTTCCACACATTTCAACTGACTACCAAATGTAATTGCCTTTTCATCACTAAGGATCTACATTAAAACATGAGTTACAAAAAAGGCGGCAGTCAAACTGAAAGTTCAGGAATTTTTGAGAAAAAAGATAATAACAAAGATGTAAGGCATTCCAGACAAGAGGATATTTCAGATTCTAGTATCTCATACATATATTGTGTATTCTGGAAATTTTGGAGCAAGTTCTTTTCTTTTTGAGCCAATATTCCTTGTTGAATTTCGTTTGTGTTCAAAATACAACCAAAGAGGTGTTGAGTCAATCTTGTGATGTAGTTTTCAACAGCATGTTCTCTATAAGAAGTTGATCAAGTATGTCAAACAGGTCTTTGAAAGCTTACAATCTGTTGCAACTCTCTTCCTTGGAATTTACATAAAAATGCATGCCACAAAACCAGAACAAATTCTCTGGATTTTAACTTCTAAAATATGCCAATTCTGCAATAATACTGAAATAGTTGGTTTTCAGGAATACTTTGTGCTTTAGGCTTGTAACAGATGCACACATGAGGAGACATTAACATTCAGCCCTACTATTGCAAATGATGAATTTTCTATTGGGTTCATTCATTTCAAAGGTAATATACTTCACAGTCAGGGCAATTTTATGCAAGTACCAAGTACAAACAACACAACATCAAAACTGGTTTTAAGGTGTAATTTCATAAGTATCATCTAGGCAAGTCCTTGAATGAGACAGAGAGATCACGTGCCATGCATGACTTATGATTATGAAAACATTCAAGATTTTTTGGAAGTGATTCATTGAAAAATTGAGGAAGTGGAATTTTGTGGAATTTTGAAAAGACAATTGAACTTGCAAGGAATAGATCTTCCAGAGAGTACCAACTTTGTTTCCTCCTCCTGACCTGGATGAGGCCATTTCCATTGATGTGGATGGAGAAGGTAAAGTAACAGAATTTATCACATATGATGACTTGTGGCTTGGGAAAAACTGGAACTACTTTGAAAGAGGTCAGCAGTTTATGAAGTAGACACATGGCTATATCTGTAATATGTTGAAAGCAGACATAGGAAATAGAGCATGTGTAGAGGCAATTAGAAGACATGTGGATTAGTGAATAAATGATGGACAAGACACAAGAATCAAATACTTGTTTTACCTTTTTTGTCAATGACTGGAAAAATTAGTAAATTTCTCAAATAGTAGTGCTTGCATTGAGTTTACAGTAATGGAATGAAGGAAAAACTAAAAATTGGCTAATAATTATTTATTGAACATTTTTTCAGAAAATTTATAATTCTAAAAAGACAAACACTATGTATGTACAAACAAGTACTACTAAAATAGATCCTTCTTTTATATCTTGTCAACTGGATCTTAGAACTTTATATCAAATTCATTTTACCTCACAATCTTTATTTTTTTTGGAATCCAAATCAAGATTGATCATGGCATCTTCTGCCATATCACAAGTCTGGTTTATTTGCAACTTTTTATTTATGGCCAAAGATCCATTCCTGGTGATCCAATTTTCCTGAAAATTTTAACATCTTCTTTATAAAACATCTGTTATCATTCATAAAAGATGATGATTTTGTTGAAGAATTTGATCATCTCATTTCAATTTTTTTTGACCACCAGAGCAGTATTTTTGGCTGGGATTTTTGGGATATTTGTGACAGGAGTTTACTTTGGTTTTGATACAGATTTTTCACTTTCTTTTTTGGAAGTTGTTCTAGATTTTTGCCTCTTCAGTGCTGGATTTTTAGCTTGAATATTTGTCAAAACTAATTTCTGCATTTTTAGACTTCCAATCTTCTGGTTTGAAGACTGTATCAAGGGTCTCTTTGTTCAGCCTGCTTTGTTGTCTTTCTTGGTTCCACTTTTTGCTTCCATTTTTTTGCAATTTAGTTGGGGCAAAATTTCCCTTATAAGAATACAATTTTCTCTTGAGAAAATGGACTGTTTTGATGCTCACAGCTTTTACTTTGTCTTCATGGTCATCATAGCTGCTGTCCAATTGATAACCTTCTCCTCCCTCCCTGACTTCTTTCTCCTCACCATGAGCTCACTTCTCCTCCTCCACTACCACCTCCTCTACCTCCACTTCCTCCTGATTGTCTTCCTCTTCTTCCTCCTCCACCTCCATCCCCTCCTCCTTGTCCTCCTTTCCTTCTATTTCTTAATTAACAACACCATTATATTTAGTAGTCCTACTTCTCTATGCAACAGCTACAATGTGACTTTTGCTTGGCTCCTTTGTTGTCCCTCATACAAATCATGCTATTTGATTCTTTCTGTTGATGATCTTTCCAGATTTCAGCTTTGTGCTTTAGAAGAGTATGATGCTCAATTAATGATGTTGTGCTGGTGGTGGTGTTAGCTGAATCTGAATTGTTTCACACAGAAGTCTTGTTTTGTACTACCACATAAGTACATACACATGACAAGTGAGTATTCCTTCAGTGAAGGGTGAAGTATTGTAATATGATAGTATGTAAGGTACATATCCATTGTATCTACATACCATGTTGCTTGGTAATCATCCATGATTGCTACTTGGGTTCTTACCAAGTTATTTGTCAAAGAACTTAATCAAACCAATCCATCATGCTTGTCAAGTATTGGGATTAGTGGTTATTAGTAATTATTTCCATATTAGTAAAACTTAATTCAACCTCAATAGTTTTTCTGTTTCCTTTATATTTGATTTCATGCTAAATTATCTTAAATTTCCCTATTTTTGACAGCTGAAAAAAAAATTTGCTTACAAAATAATACTCCAAAATCAAAGTTGATATGATGGAAATCATCACACACTTAATTTTGAAAAAATCTATTTCATATTTAATTAAAACAGGGTGATGCAAGAAGACACCTTTCCAAAAAGGGAAGTTTTGGACTGAAATCAATGTAATGATAATAGAATTACATCAAATACATTGTACAGCAACTAGTTTACTCTATAAAAAACAAATATTGTCCATCTTCTGACTATGTACATTTTTGGTTGATTTTGGTTATGCAATGTCTCTATGTACTACCACTGATACTGAGAAACATCAATCACATATACATACAAGAACCAATATAGCATATTATTTATTTTGATTTTGACTTATGTGTTGAAAACAAACACATATGGCACAAGGATTATACCTTTTATCACTTTCTTGCTGTGTTTTGATGAAAATGTACATACTTATAAAACTGTTTTTACTGTAGCCTCTTGATTATTTTAGGAAAAGCTTCAAGAGAAAATCTTAAGAAATCCTTAATAAAGAAGATTTTGGCAAAAATTCTATTCATTGATAGTGAAATTTTTCTTTGTTCTCATGTGATCTATATTTTTTAGTTGAGCTTTGGATCATCCCTATTTCCAACTGTAAGTTACATACTTTGCAAATTTTATTAGGATTAGTTAGATATTGTACTTTGTGCATTATTATTTATGCAGGTAGATAGCTAAAAAAAGGCAAAGTAAGTATTGTAGTATGAAACAATACTTACTTATCTGACTCACTCTAGTCAATTTCTACTACACAAATACTATCTACCTTGATAGGATACTATGGTAGCTACCTACGCACTCAATATGTTAATGTTATGTACTATTCAGTACACATCAGCTGCAAACTTCAAGGGGCTAGTTGCTACTTGCTTCATTTTGTGGATTTAGCTACAACCTACAACTGAAATTTCAACATTGTCCTTTAGAAAGATATTAGTATTATGATGAATAACTAAAGACTGACACCTGACACCATGCAGATAAAATAAAACGATCACTTTTGTTTTGGATAGAAGATTATCTAGTGTGGGAGGGCTTTCTAATAAAATGTTTGTTCATGTAAAAATAATAAGAAGTCTTGTGCCTTTGTATTCCACGCCAGCGGGTGAGAAAAAAAGTCCAATGGCCTTTTTTTCCGCCCACTGGCGTGGAATACAAAGGAGTAAGACTTTGTGTTTAGTCTTCCATGGATAATTTCTTGTATTCTACAAAACACCTATTTTTTTAAGCGTAAGCTTATTTTTACAAAATAAGCACTTTGGAAAACAAGAAGATGTCCTAGGAGGACTAATCTAATTAATATTGGGGAAAAACTTGGTATACTCTTTAATTTGGATTTTTATGATTATTCAGTGTGGGAGCATTTTTTGCGGAAATTGATTTATGAATCCATGCAATAATATTTTTCATCTTACAAGGGATTTTGATACAATAACATTCAAACTGGAAGACCTCTTGAACATTATTCTGTTGGGAAGGGCTTTCTAGACACAATAAGAGTTTTTGAGTTTATTTTAGGATTATTCAGTGTGGAGAGATTTCTAGAAATAATTAATTTGTGAGCGATGTGATTATTACAAAAATCTTCAAAAATAATAACTAGTTGTGAGGTCATGTAATGATACTATTTTAATTTTTGGAGGGATCTTGATATCAGAAGATTTATTCTGGAAGGCTTTTTGAGGATCATCATTTTTTCATTTCTGTCATTGTTTTCATCCTTCTGGAAGCAACATTGTCCCACACCAACAATCAACCATGGCCAATCCTCCTCCTCCTTCCAAGCATCATTGTGGTCTCAAGTTGATGAATCACAACATCAAACATATGAAGAAACAAAAGCAAGAACATCCCAAACATTCAAATTGAAAACCTTCCCACATCATTCAAGAAGAGCATGACAACACCACAGAGGGAGCATTCCATGAAGCCACCATCAATTGCCAAATGACAGAATTCAGGTGAGGGGTGAATGTCCACTATGATCAAGGTTTGGGGCTAGTTGCTACAACTGGAGCTGTGCTGGCTCCCACTCTTAACCAACCGCTCAACCAAGATGGATAAGATGGTCTAAGCAAACTTCACAGCCTTATTTTGTTCATTTTTTATCGTAATTAGACTTGAATGTGGATGCTCTTGCAGCAGGGGCTCCAAACACACCTCACCAATTGGAGCTGATGACAGCACTTGATATGACAAGAGTCAACCAAGACAATGGAACAGGTAGTGGTGAAGTTGTTGGTGGTAGAGTAACAATAAGGCAAACCCAGTGGACAAAACTCCAACATAGAAAGTGATGGTGGAGCAACTACCAATGGAGCTGCTTCTTTGGGAGCAGCAAAAATGTAGCCAGTGCATTGCGTATTTCTCCCATCAATGCACATTTCTCAGCTTAAGGTGGCAGATATCCTACTCCAAAGGGCCAAGAAAATCAGATGGCTTGACCTCAAGCAGCTGTCAGTGGCAGTGAAGTCAAAGTTATGACTGTGCTTGAACATCAATGCCGTAACCCTGACATGATTACCTCACTTGACACAGTGTCAAAATACCTTGGCAACCAGCTGTCATGGACAATGAAGATGATGGGTGCTGTCATGTTGGGGTCAAAGGAGAACACCATTGTCAGTCTACAGACAAAGCAACAGAAGCCCATCACCTCCAGAAATATGCCAAAGGAAATGGGGATGGACACCAATGCAGAAGATACCCATATTGATTTGCTTTGTTCCAAAATCA
Source organism: Thalassiosira livingstoniorum (assembly GCA_036939595.1). Taxonomy (NCBI): domain Eukaryota; phylum Bacillariophyta; class Thalassiosirophyceae; order Thalassiosirales; family Thalassiosiraceae; genus Thalassiosira; species Thalassiosira livingstoniorum. The sequence goes on along the minus strand of JALLOT010003532.1, from coordinate 9 downwards.
ATGAGGAAA
>JALLOT010003531.1:0-11155 GCA_036939595.1 Thalassiosira livingstoniorum | reverse complement strand
TTTCCCAGATCAAATCCAGACAAGAACATAATTAGATCAAAAAAGAAAATTTCCGGAAGTTTGAACTGGAGAAATACATTGAAACTAATAGAGGGGGTATTTTTGTGAGTACAGTTTTAGCAACAAGGCAATTGAAATATTGCAATACTACATTGACATTGATGAAAAGCAAAAATCAGATGGGGGACTTTGTTCTATATTTTTATTTGCTGTGGTACTGGGTGCCTCAATTAAGTGAAAGAAACAGAAAGAACATTTTCAGGAAGAAATATATCATTACATGAAATAGAAATAGAAAGAGAAGACACCATATTACTTCCAGGAGACAAGAGTGTGAAGACTCTGCTTGTTACTAAGGATAAAACGGATTATTGTCCTTCCCAAAATCAGAATATTTGGGGCATCTGCAGAAATGATAAAGGAGAAACAAAGTTGAAGTTCAAACAGAAAAAAGGTAACAGATCAATTGACATCTTCAACCAAAGAGTGATTTATCTAGATTTGGACAGTAAATGATGGTAGGAGAAAAAACAAGTGTGTAATGCAAATATTAATAAGTTTTGTGCTATCTAAGTTTAGAAATGTATTTCCCCCACAAAAGAAAGAACCATATTTACTGTTTTGTACTTTGATACATTATTTATACATATACATTGTCAATGAAAAAATGTAAAAAAGAACAGTAATTATTGATTTTTGAATAGTTGTAAGGTGTATGGAAGACGACTAAATTTTTATTCATTTAGATTTTATGGTTCATTGAAAGAGTTCAACAGAACAGATGCAACAAAACTATAAACTAAGTTTAAGGAATAGTTTTTGTTGAATTGAGTTTAAAATTTAGAATACTTAAACTTAAAAAAAATGGTGTATAGAAATCCAAAAACTGAATTGTTGGTATTAACAAACACAAAAGAATGAAATGTAAGCCTGGTCCATGATTTCAAAAAATAGTCTAATTCTTCATTCCATGCATTTGATCAGAAGGAGGAGCATTTCTATAAGATTTGGGATATTCCAGCAGAAAAAAATAATGGCTTCGAGAAATCTTCTGGAGTCTGGCCTTCCATAGAATAATTTCAATTTCCAAGGTATTTCAAATCATACACTTGATCAGCTGATAATGACAATTGACTCAAGTTGACTCATTTGTGGAAGACTGTGTTGACAGATATTGAAGGCTTATAAAATACCACATCAATGAAGTCTTTGATGGAAACCAACAGGAGGTTTTCAGATTTTCTGGACCAAATTATTTTGTTTTTCAAAAATTGCGTGTGGAACATTTTCACAGTTTTGTCCAATGACTTGCATTGTCAGAAATCAGAAATCAGATTACAGGATGTTGTTACATGATGATCTGCTGGAAAGCAGGGGGGGATTTTTTGGTCCCTGAAATATTTGTCTTCAGTTTTACAGTCACAGCCATTGGTAAAAAGTGGAGACTTTGTTTTTTAGTAAATCCGTTCAAACCAGAGCAGCTATGAAATTCATTGTTGGCAAGTGTGAATATTATTGAGTGAGCATTGAAGCCTTTTACAAAGAATAAAAAGAAACATTTGATGTTTTGTGTATTCAATGAAAGGGTTTAGATGCAGATGCAATACGTAAAAGGGTTGGCACAAAAGGATAAATGTGATGAGAACTAATAAATGCTGCTTCCCAGAAAATAGAGGGGAAAATAGAGTGGAAAGGGGGAGGGATAAAGAAGTGGCAGACCTACTGATAGTTTAAGTAGATCATTCTCAATTTTGGGGTTCATTTTCATTTTGACTAACGAGGCGGGCACAGATTAACAATACAAAGTCTTCACACTACGTCACTTGTGTGTAGCAGTGAAAAACATGATGGCAAAAACTTTGGGCCCTACAACTGCCACAATGCAACAAAAGTGTTCTAGGTAGATACAAAAGCGCCATAATCATCTACTTTTCTTATCATACATTAGATAAGTAATCTGCAACATCAACTCTCCAAAAAACAGAAATGAAAGTTCCACCATGATGCCAAAAAATGATTGAATGAGTAATCAAGATTCACCATCAAAAATAAGAATAAAAACAGTACTTTTTCGCACATTTCTTCATCGAATTGCCTAAAGTGCCCGTACAGCTTCTAATAATACTGCTTTTTTCAAGACTTTCCCTGAATCATCTGTAACTTCAACTCCCTGCACATCGCATTTGGAAATATTGCATTTTAAAGGCGACAAAACAAAAAAGCAATGGGTATAGAATGAGTGAATGACAAAGAACACAGGAATGGCATAAGTAGTATTGCATCACATTTTGAGCTGATTTGACAACCCCATGGGAACAGTAAGGCATTAGATTCCGTGACAAAATAAGAGATATCCACTTACCCTTTCTGTCAAATATTCAGTGAGTTGAGCAACAGTTTTCCTCTTCAATGCCGAATCTGTCAATGAACTCCATTCATTGTCAGTGTCGGATGCAGTAGGCTCTGGAGATGGATCAGATACAGTCGCTGCTGCTGTAGTGGTCGCTTTCTTAGCCGTCTTTCTCTTGGCTTTCGACTTTGCCTTCTTCGCTGCACTCTTTTTCGCAACCGTTTTCTCTGCCACCGTTCCCTTTTCTGCCCCTTTGGCAGCTGCCTTCTTCTTCTCAGCTGCCAAATATTTTGCCTCCTCTTCCCTCTTCAGTTCCAATTCTGCGGCTTTCGCTTTCATTTCCTTCTCTTTTTTCAATTTATTTTCCTCGTCCAACTCTTTGAGTAGTTCAATGATCATGACATCTTCATTGGGGTCTCGCTCCATGGTAATTTTTGTGGGGTATTCTTCTTCAATTTCAGTGAGTTTTTGTGTTGTCAGGTCTGAGTCACCGTTGGCTGTTTGTTGTTGGGTAGTTTGGAGTTGGTTTCGTAGCGTGTTTAGTTCATCTTTTACTCGTCGGAGTTCTTTCTCCATGATGTCCTGTGAACGCCATCAGTTGAAATTGCAACGTTCAGAAGTTGGAAAAATGAAAGAAGTATGAAAATAGAAAAGCAGCAGTATTGAAGGTTTTGAACAAAAAGATGTAAGTGAATTGGATCATTGGAAATCAAGAGGGTCACAATGGCTGCCGAAAATTAGACACTGCTTCCAGCTTTTTTCCAATGCAGCAAAATTTTGAAATTGCCGATCCATTTCGTTATGGAGTCATTCATTTTCGTGCCTCACCTTTTCAATCTGAAGTTGCTTCATCTTACTCTCTTCCAACAAACTGCTCGAACCATCCTTCCCATTCGCACCCGTCGCCTCCATCCTCAAAGCCAACTCCTTCGCCTTCCGCGCCCCCTCCGCCGCCAATCCCGCCGCCGAGGCCGCTTCGCTCGCTTTTTCTCGTGCATTGGTCAACTCCTCCTCGAATTCTTTGGTGGCTTCGTCCCGACCGGCGGTGCGCTGTTGAGAGGCAGTGAGGGCGAAGGCAAAGGCGGCGTACCATCCCCCATATTCTTTGAGGTGTAACGTTTCGATGAGGGGAGTGAGAGTGGCGTAGATGGAGGGGAGATCGACATCGGACAATCCTGATGTTGCACCGTCTGTCGCACTTCCTGCGCCACTTGCACCAACACCGCTGCTGACCAAGTTAGTTTTCAAATTTGTAAAAAAGTCCCAGGTAGAAGGGTTAATGTTCGATTCCCAATCGGGAGTTCGGAATTGGAATCCAGCAACACCCGTGGTGACTGCGCCCGCTTTGGCTGCGGCGGTAGTTTTGGAAGCGGCTGCTGCAGTTGCCGTTCCTGCAGCGGTTTTTGCTGGGATCACCTTGTCAATGATGGACAAAAATATGTACAAAAGAAGAGCAACCACAATAAAATTAGGAGACAAACCAATGGAAGTAGAGCAGCCCGCATGTCGGTAGTAGTCATTGCTGGCAATGCTATGATGATCCACGATCCACCCTTTGGATGACGCACATCTCGTGCACTGTATACAAGCAGTTTTGGATACTTATGGCCCAACTCAGCAAATTAAAAATCGCTTTCAATAAAAGGTCGATCGCAAGCCACCCGACAACAAACCATTCAACGAATTGAGACAGACAGAGCTCACTCAACACACCGCTTTAGACCGAAACGAAACTAAATAACGTGGGCGTAAAACAGAAAAACAATGCATACCAGAAGGCGGGCTCCAAATATAATGATCACCGACAAATTAAAGCGAAAAAAATGATAACAAATATCAATATCCACGAAAACGATCTCCTCGCAAAGTCCATGCTAAGCCCTCAGCCCCCCCTCAATTTCCAATATCTCCGAATGACTTCTCACCTTGGCAGTCACTGCAGTGGCGGCAGCAGCAGCAGTATCCGCAGCATTCTTTGCCGCATCCACTGCTTCCGAAATGGCATCCATGGTTGCACTGGCGGAAGTAGAAATTTCCTGGACGGGCGGAGGGGGCGGAGGAGGAGCAGATGCAGCGGTAGTAGCAGCAGTGACAACATCGGCAGCTTTCGTCACGGGCGCAGTCGATGCAGACGATGCCGACGATGCGGAAGAGACTGTGGACTTGTACTCATTTAAAAAACTGGAGAGGTCATCGCCACCAGCTCGAAGTCTCGTCGGTGAGTTTGAGTTTGGCCTGTGTGGCGTAAACGTTTTGGCAATGGGGGGGAGAATGGCTGGATTTATTGGGGCGAAGCCATGGCTTTGGAATGCGAAGAAGTGGGCGATGGCGATGGACGAGAAAGTGAGCTTCATGATGGGTTAGTTAGTGTATTGTTTTAATAGATGGAGATGCTGACAGATGCTGACAGATGCTGATGATGGGAGGGATGGACCAAAAACCAAAACGAACCGACGACTACCGACGACTACTAGGAATAGGCTGCGAAAACCCAAAACAAAGACGTCACGACACCCTGATTATTCTCTGTTGGTAATTGAAATTGCTGTCCGTTGCAATGGTTGTTCCACTCGAAAGGCGTTTGATTGAAAACGGAAAGGAACTGAATAGGTAGATTACAATATACAATGTCCGATGGCGTGGTCCAGCCATCCGTCAATGAAGGCAGGTCAATGATGATGTTGTTTTTGCACGGATCACGACATGGATGAGGTCGGCTTTTGATGGAAAAGATTCTCAAAAAAGCCAGAAAAAGCTGCATAAAAAGGGTTCTGCAAGGAACTGAGTTCGGTCCGAGTTGAGGTAGAATCTTTTCGCCAAAACTTCTTTAGAATAGGAATAGTATAGAATTACGTAGTACATTGCAACTTGTTTATTTGATTGGTTGGAGTTTAAAGACCGTCGCTAAATTTTATTGAATAAAAAAATGATAACCAACTGAAAACACTAAAATTGAAAAGGCAATATTGACAAATTTCAGGTAAATTTAGGAGTATTAGACTTACAAACACCAAAGACAGAGTGATTGGTGCAGATTTTTGTGCAATGAGCTTGTATTTGGGACTTGCAATTGCTTAATGGCAAGATATAGCAAGCCATGGGAAATGCATCATGGCAATTAATGTAGTTATTACATTTTAGTGTACACTACAATCCAGTTTCACAGAGAAAAAGGATTGTGGTAATTCCAGGCCATGGTGAATGGTCTGAAAACCCAGGCCTTGGTTGCTCTCAATTTTGAATGAACCAGAACTTTGTTCTGGTGTTTTTTATTTGCTATTTCAAAAACCTCACACCAGGATGAGCAGAACTTACCAAAAAGCCCCATTGCAAAATTGGTTGATTACCAGATATATTGTGGAAGAAAATTATTTCATACAGAATCAGATTTTGTGATTGTCTGCAAAGATGATGCCTTCTTGATTGAACCAAAAGTCTACGCCACAGGAGACAAGGTCTCAAAAATGCTTCAAACTTCAAACATTCCTTCAAAATCACCTTGAACCATTAAGATGCAATAAGCTCCTTAGGTTAACCAAAACCAATCAAAACAGAGATAAATTTTATTTAATTCTACAAAACCTTGTTTCTCCTTTTTATGTCACCTGATGTTACTTGTATGAATGGGAAGATGTGGAAAATGTCTACAATGTATATAAATAAGATCCAAAATGGTAAAAGATTCCAAAGTTAAAGTGTCTCAACACAGTTGTGTCTAGGGGGGCTATAATATTGAAATATTGGCTTAATTTTATAACACTGCTGCAAGTATTTGTATTAGCATTACACTATCAAGCCATTGTTAGGTGTGTTGGCCAAACAACAAGGTGGTAAGGACAGTACATGCTTCATCTTCATCTGTTATCCTTGTTGTTTCATTTCATGGAACCTCCTGAAATTGGGTGTTAATTTAATTTCTTTTCAACAAAATGACCTTCAAAAGGACCTACATAAGAACCTATATGGAAACCTTCATAACAAATTAGAAAAGATCCTACAAAAGGACCTATAAAAGTACCTACAAAAGGACCTACAAAAGAGTGTACAATCAAGTCAACAAACAAACCTACAAACAAACCGGTAAAAGAAATCTGTAAAAGAACCTCTACAGAAGAACCCATAAAAGATTCTACAAGAGAACTTACAAATGTACAATTGAATACAATTGTTTTGGCTGAGTATGAAGAACAATTTTGGCAATCATGTAGTATTACAAATCAGTAGGAAAACATCTTTGGCAGTGTGTGTATAATTATTTTGATTTTTGACTTAGGATGACAATATGCAATAATGTTTTCCAGTTTCAAAACTAAACATCTGTGCTACATAAAGTAAAGAAAAACCGGAAGAAGGTTGGCAACAAAAGAGATAAGTGATTTAAATAGAACTTAGTGGTCCCAATGGCAAAATACAGATATGGCTTGTTTTGCTGTAATGAGAAGAAGGGCAGGCACTTGCTCTAAACAGTGTAAGTAGGATCTGCAGATTTATATGCCATGTAAGATGAACTCAAACAAATTCTTTTTGGAAATTGTTAGAAAAGACTCATGGTTGGTGTTGAGTCAGACAAGATTTCTTGGTTCATTTTGAGTTGATCAAGACTTCATTAGCTCTTGGCAATCATTGCATTGGAAGGAATGCCAATGTGTGCTTTTTCTGTTATTCTTGTCCACAAGTTGACGAAAGCACACAAAAGACCTTGTAAAAATTGATCATTTACTATCATACCATTACTCCTATTTTAACAACTAACAAAAATCTTTTTCCTCCAAAGAACCATCAAAGTCACTTACTATCTACAGTGTTACAAAAACTAACCAACTGGAGAATTGAGGTCAAACCTGCAAACTGGGCAATGGGAATGATTATGCAACCATTCACGAATGCAGTCAGTGTGGAAGCAATGTTGGCAAGGAAGAAACACCCCTTCATTATCAGTGGCATTGCCATCTTTGTTCTCTCTTTCCTGGTGATTTTCAGTGTTGGTTTCTACCTGGTCCTCCTCCTCCTCCTCCTCATTCAAATCACAATGACAAATGGCACAAACCAAATCCTCCTCTCCCTCCCCCTTCTCCCCATCCCTTCTATCCCCAACCCTCCTTGTGATACTCTCAAACCTCCCCACCGAAATCCTCCCCTCCGCACTCCTAAAACTCCCTTCCAACTCCCCATGCCACCTCTCCAACCTCGAATGCATCTGAAACAACAACACCACACACCTCTTCCCCACCACTGCACTCCTCTCCCAACACGACCAACTCCCCCTCTCGAACCAACTCCAACCCAAAGCCACCGTTCGTCCCATTTGAATGCAAGTATCCCATTCGGAGTGGGTGTGGGAGAGGGATATTCCGTGGGATCGGAGGTCCGAGAGGATTTGGGCCTTGTGTTCGTCGGTGGGGAAGGTGAGGGAGTCGAGGAGGGTGGAGCGATGGCGGAAGAAGGCGCAGGTGAGTTCGGTTTGGAGGGAGGCTTGGGTGAGGAGGGAGGACCAGGAGAGGTTGGCGAGGTGGTCGTAGAAGGGGGTGGGTTTGGCTTGAGTTTTTGGTTTTTGGGGTTTTTGGACCATGGGGCTGGGGGAACCCTTGGTGTTCTTGGTGTGTTTGGGATTCTTGTTGGACTTGGAGAAGGATGGAAGACGTGAACGTACTGAGGGCACACTGGGAGTATACTTGCGAATTCTCTTCCTCCACTTTTCTCTCCGTATGGCCACATTTCTCTTGCGCGCCAACTCGGCAAAGTCGAGTACGGCACCCAATTCCACGAGTTTGGAGAGAGTTTCTTTTCGTAGGGCTTCGGTGCGGGCGCGGTGTAGGATGAGTTTATGGTTGGTGGGGGAGGAGAGCTCGGAGAGTAATGCAGTTTTATCTGTTGGGGAAATTATTGTCGCTGAGGCTTGGGGCGAGGATGAATCTGAGGATAAGGGAGTGGGTGTGGCTCCTTTGTGTTTTTCTTGAAGAGTTCCCTCTGGCCGATTGATTTGTTTTGACAATTGTCCAATTTCTTCATTCACCTTCCACAAAGGAACAGCACTAATCCCTCTAGGATGCAAATGAGAGCATGGCGATAGATAAAACACCCGCTTTACACTTGAATTTCCATCGGAAGATGATCTTGCGTGATGCGTGCTATTCTGTCCTCCATTCCTGCCATGGCCATCCTCTGCTCCATCCCCTCCATCAGCTCCCCCAACCCCGTCCAAATTACTACCACTCCGTCCACTAATCAGTCCCGAGATAATAGTCCCCCCCATCGGATTGGGATCCGTCCGACCCCGAGATAACTCTTGAATTGTTCCTTCAAATCGCAGTGTGGAGTGATTCCATCGGCCTTGACAGAGGTTTTCCCCGTCGTTATATTCGATTTGGAGGGTAAGCTTGGGTGTGGCATGATTGGCATGGCTGGAAGCAGAAGGGTCGTTCACATTTGACTGGACATTTTCATTTCCATCGTCTTCGTTCGTGACATTTTTCTCGATCTCTGTCTCAGCAACGGTGTCGGCTGCCCCACCAAGTTCTCTAGCATTTCCATCAGTAATCTCGTCAACACCCTTGTTCTCACCCTGGTCCTGGTCCTCGTCCTCCTCACTCACAGACAAAGGCACAAACTCCATCTTCAAAAAGAAACAAGGCTCATCCCCCGAAGACAATTTATGCCGGGCCAAAACCCCCTTGTTCCCCTGTCCCAATTCATCCATGGAATCTTCGGCCATAATGTTCATTTCGTAATGGCGGTAGACTTTGAATTCTTCCTGTTTTAAGCCAAGGTTGAGACTGTTTAGAATGTGTTCCACTGAGTCACTGGAGTTGTTGTTGTTGTTGCTGCTGCTGGAGCTGTTGGAGTTTCCGTTACTTCGGTCATTGTTACTGATATTATTGCTGCTGTTGCTGCTGCTATTGTTGCCAGAGGTGGAGTTACTGGAGCCATCCGAAATGCCAGGAGTGGCACCGCCATTAGTGGAATTGGGAAGCTGTATGGCTCCGGACAATTTAGCCCCCGGTCGAAATATGGAATGGACAAGTTGCTGCATGGAATGTTGGTCCCTTTGGTCCCGTTGTTCGTGATGTTCGCTGTACTCGATAGCTGGTGGAGAAGCCGTGGTCGTTTCAGTTTTGCCGATGCCTCCAACTATTGATCCAGCTGAACCAGACCCGTCGACGGCATCGGTGGTATTGTTTCTAAATTCAGTCACAGCAAGATTGTCCCCCTCATCACAGCCAACACCAACAAGATTCACAGAGTCATCCTCCTTTAACGATTCGTCTTCGCACTTTTGTTCCGAAACCACGTCTTCCATTTCCACTAGGGTGGTGTTCAATCCATCTCCAGTAGCACCACCCGCAGCACCACCCGTAGCACCGCCTGCCGCATTCGATTGGCCCTTGGTCTCTCCATGATATCGCAAGTGCAACGAATGAATCCCCGCCATGCAATCTGTCCAAAGATCTCCACTCCTCTCTTTCGCATTGCACGTAGAATTGCCATTATTGACACTGTTGATACTGTTGATACTCCGAGTCGCCCTATTCAACCCATTCACCCCATAACCCACCAACGAATCCAACTTCCGAAGGACGTCATCGTGCTCCTTCCACAAACGGTACTGCGCCAGAAATTCTTCTTGGAGGAGGGGGATGGGGGGGCGGATGGTGCCGTATCTCATAAAGTTGGTAGAGGGACTCGATGGGAGGGAGGGGCTCAATGGGCTGTATGGGCTCAATGGGCTAGATGGACCAGAGACGCCAGAGACGCCAGAGACGCCAGAGACGCCAGAGAAGCCTACGGGATTGATGGAGGACAAGTTGGCGGAAAGGCCCATCGGGCTGATCGGGCTCGTCGGGCTCATCGGGGTAGAATTCACGGGACTGTCGGTATTGCCATTGGAGGTGTTTGTGCCAACTTGATTGGAGCGAGACGATCGACGGGACGATGATCGCGAGAGAGTTTGCAGTGTTGGGAGAGACGGCGAAGACGGACGTGGAGGTTGGGATTGAGGACATTGAGGAGATTGAGGACATTGAGGACATTGCAGGGATGGAAGGGATTGGGGTTGGGATTGGGGAGTGGAAACCTCGTCCGTTGTTAGGCCTGGTTCGATGGTCTCCATGGTGTTTGTTGCTTGTACTTCGGCTGCCATTGGGGTGTGATGGGAATAGAACTTAGTTGAGATGAGTTACTTCCAATACTGGTGTAATAATAATAAGGTCCTAAGTACTACTTATTCTAAACCTCCTCAGTCACGAGGATTGGTCATATGGTAGCTATGATCTACGGGGTCAGGACAAAACAAAGGATATGAAAAATGAATGATGACAATGAAAGCAGAGAAACAATGACTCAGTATTCATTCGTTGAAATGGTTCATTCCTACGGGTCTAAATCATGCGGGATTCCACACGGGACCTATTTTCCAAAATAGTTATTTACTTTTGATACAAAATGTTTGTCATTTTATTGAATAAGCATGTACTCCTAGCTAGGTGTATTTATGATCCCTCAATCCAGAAAAATCTCTTCCTGTCATGATGTGTTTGAGGACCTCTGCTGACATCATAGTCTCACTAAAAGTAAAATGTCCTAAAAGATATGAGTTGTATTGTAAGTGACAAGAACACCTAAAAAGGTAGGTAGGTACAAATGCAACATTTTTACTTACCTCTCATACATACTTATCGCTCTACTCTCTCTAGAGATTGGGTATTGTAGGTAAGTAAGTAAGTACCTATGTAGGCATTGTTAGGTTCATAATATACAACATACAACATCATTCTATCCTTTATTTTGCCAGTTGGTCTGTGATTTGAA
>JALLOT010003529.1:0-12123 GCA_036939595.1 Thalassiosira livingstoniorum | reverse complement strand
ATGCATTACCCAAGCAAAAAAGAAAGCCCACCTTTTTTATCAAAACTTCCACATGACTAATGCAGACTTCTACAAAGAGTTTAAAGCTGTGGTTGAAGTCATTGAAACTTATGGAGATAGCTTTACTACCAAGCCTGGACTAATTAAAGAATATCACAAATTGAAGCCACCTGCAACCATAGGAGATCCGTCAGATGACAAAGAAAAAGCAATGTTGGCCTCAGAGCAGGGGGAAGTCCTTGCAGCTCTTTTTATTATTGCAGCCAACAATGGTTGCTATAAGCAGCTGAAGTATGATTTGAGCAATGGTTACATGAAGGGGGGGATAGCAATCCAAAGACCCTCAACACAGCTTTGACATTACTGAACAATTGCAAAATTGATGGAAGGAAACAATCAGGACCAGACTACAATGGTAAACTGGCCTTTGCTCAGGTGGGCCCGGGTGATGGAGGGGGAGATGACAAGCTGGAGGATGATGTAGTGGCAATGGCCAAAAACAGAAAAAGAGACTACCTGGAAAATGAAATGACAATGGGGGCATCAAGTGCTACAGTTGTGATGCTGTAAATGACCACATTGCAAAGGACTGCCCCCAGAAAGACAGCAATCAGAACAAATACATGAATGACCATGTCATAGATAATGACCCAGATAACTGGAACAATTACTTCTTCCACCAGTCTGATTGGGGTGGACCAATTCCAAAATATTGGTTTCTTTTGGATAACCAATCCACTACAAATGTAATTGTCAGCATTGATATTTGAAAGGGGTGCAGGCTATAAACAGAGTTGTGAAAATACATTGTAATGCAGGATCAACTTCCACCAACATCAGAACCAAGTTTGAACAGCTATACCAAAATCATCTCCCTTGCATACTTAGTTAAAAAGGGCTTCCAAGTAACCTACAATTTGGACAAGGAAGCAGCTTTCATTGTCACTACTCTGGATGGAAAGCATCAAGTGACAAAGTTTAAGCAGAGCCCTATGGGTCTAGTTATATAGATCTTACAGAAAATAAAAGCAAAGCAATTGTCATGGTGAACACTGTAGCAAAGAACCTCAAGGGGTTCACAAAGAAGGAAGCCATGGAGGCAGTGCAGAGGTTTGTGGGGGAATAGCCATGAGTGGCAGCCCTTCTGAGGCTGATTATAAAGTCTTGGTACTTGAAAATTTGTTACCGAATTGCCCAGTTACGCGCCCACTGCTGTATCTAATGCTCAAAAAATCTGTAGTCCTGACCTCGCAAGGATTAGGGAAAAATAACTAGAAAAAGGCAGACAAAGGTTAAACTGGAGTACATGGGTGTGCCTACTCATGAACAGGGAATTTGAAAAGATAAGAAACAAAATAAACAACACCATTTTGAACACAACAGCAAAAAACTAACATGTATCCAAAATAGAAAGAAAGATTCAAGTTGTGAAAGAAAGGGGCAGAGGTCTCATTAACACAACGCCTTTTGCGCACCTGCCAGCACTAGTAATTTTTGAAATGGTGCATTTCATTACATTGTGGAAGAATGCTTTTCCTCCAAAGTCTGGTGTGTCCAGACGGCTTGGGCCTAGAAATTGGAAGACAGCGCCTTGACTACAAGAAACACTGCAGAGCTCCTTTTGATCATATTGCAAGGCCTACAATGAGCCTGTTCTAACAAATTCCATGGTAAGATGTACCAGACCTTCCATACACTTGGGACCTATTGCAAACTTTCAAGGATCATCAAAACTGATGTGTTTGACAATTGAAAAAAAGATGATAAGGAAACAATTCACAGAGATGTCAATACCAAGGACTGTGATAAGAATAGTAGAAGATATGGCTCTAGAGCAAGATAGGAACGGGAAACAGTGGAACTTCCTAAATAGGAAACAGTTGCCATACTTGTGGGATATTGATTCTAGAGCCAAACCAAAGACAAGAGAGCAAAGTATCAAGCTTTTACCAAATACTGGGGATGATTATCCTAGGATCAAAATTCAACACAAAAATGAAGCTGCAGAGAACGAGGAACCAGATCTGGAGGTGCAAGCAGCAGAAGCAGCACAAGACAATGCAGACCTGAAAGAGATGGTTCCTAACCACCCAATTGATCCAAACACAGTAATTTTTGATCAGTCAGATGCATTAGATGCATTTCTGGCTCCTCCATTGGGACCTGTAGTGAAAACAGAAGTGGAAGATGAAGAGCCGTACATAGAGCAGGGTATTGCAGATGTAGACAAACAAGTGGAAGTAGAGGATGTGGATGAGGATGAGGACAAGCCCTCTATGGAAGGAGTGCCTGATTATAGTCCTCCTAGACTCTAATGTCAGATAGAGCAAGCAATTTCACTAATTTCTTTCATGCATGCATGCACAAAGATGAGTTTGAGGAACATGCTGCCCTGGCACAATACACCCAAGAGAATCCAGCCCTAGACTCTGAAGTGCTAGCCATGGTGCTTACTCAATAAAGTTTACAAGCAGGATTGAAAAAGTTTGAAAAGGAAGGAGAGAATGCTGTGAGAAAGGTGCTGAAACAAATTCTTATGTACAAGGCATTTGAACCACTGGATCCTTTGAAGCTTGCTGTTGAGAAAAAGAAGAATGTGCTTGGTTCTTTAATTTTCATAAAGCACAAGCAGGACCAGACTGTGAAAGCTAATGCTTGCATGGATGGAAGAAAACAGAGAAGCATCTTTGAAAAAGAGGAATCTATGTCACCAACTGTGGCTTCAAATGCTGTTGCATTCACATGCACAGTAGATGTGTTTGAGGGCCAGGATGTGACAACCGTGGACATCCCTGGAGCCTTTTTGCTTTTTACATGCAACCAACATAGATTATGTGATTATGGGACTAGAGGGTAAGATTGCCCTACTGATGGTGCAAGTTGACCCTGAAAATTATGCAAATTGCCTAACATACAAAGAAGAGATCCCGGTGTTCTATGTGCAGTTGAGAGCCACACTATGATCCCATATTTGAAGGGTATATTTGAGGATTTCCTAGAACCTCTGGGAGCATCAGTGTCTACACCTGCAACTGAAAACCTTTTCAAAGTCAGAGACAATTCAGAAGCTGTCAAGATAGTTGAGGCAAAAAAGGAGCAGTTCAACCACACAACTGCCCAGCTGTAGTTTTTAGGAAACAAAGTTAGACACAACATTCAAACCACTGTGTCTTTCCTTTCAACCAGAGTAAAGTCCCCAGACCAAGGCATTGGGACAAGCTAAGAAGGGTACTAAAATATCTAAAGAAGACAAGATACTTGAAACTCACAATATCTGTTGACAAGCTCAATATTCTTACGTGGTATATCAATGCATCTCATGTCATGCACTCCAATTATAAAGGGCACACCAGTGTGGCTTTGACCCTCAGAAAGGAAGCCCTTGTTAGCATTTCAAGGAAGCAAAAGAAAAATACCAGAAGCAGCACAAAGATGGAGGTGGTGGGAGCAGACAATGGAACTCACCAGAAGATATTTGGATGAAATATTTTGTCAAAGGACAAGGCTTTGTGATTTAAGACAATGTAGTCAACCAGGATAACCATATTGCCGTGTCCCTTGAAGTAAATGGCAGATTGTTAAGTTCAAAGTGCACCAAGCAAATGAAAGTCAAGATTACATAGATGTCCCAACACCAGGAGAAGAATACAAACTCAACAAAGATAAAAGGTAAAGTGGGGTAAAACTCAATCAAGGTTTTCAAACCTGAGAACAGGGCAAAAACGGGCTTGAAAATGATGCATAACCAGAAAGCAGGCCATGCATCACAGGAGTGTGTTGGGCGGAATACAGCTGCTGCATCCCAAACATGTCAGTGGCCAAGAGCAAGGCTCTGGACAGCTGACAGCCAAGCAAGAAGCAGGAAGTGCCAACAGAATGAAAAATGAACAAAAAGCTCATAATTAATAAATTCTCTCAATTACTAGTACTAGTTGTAATCTGGAGCTGTCTAACCATGCCAGCTATGCATAGTGACTAGCTTGGAATAAAGCATTATATGCAAACAGATGATTCTTCAACAGTAATCTCCATTTTTACTGCCTGCTTGAATATGAACACTGCAAGAGTCCCAACAAATAGAAGTTGATCTCCAGAAACCTGAATGTTAGAAACATTATACACAGTTTAAAAGAACTATGAATTTTTGCCTGTTGATTTCCCCAGAATATTATGGAGCAAACAATGACAACTGAGAGGTAGAGAGGAAAATGGGGTCAAATTCACAATAGAACTCCTGCTGTCAGGGAAAGTTGTGGGGGACTTATCATTTAGAGTAGCTTAGACTAGTGAATGCCATAATATGTACAAATAATCAATTAAAACGAAAAACTATCATATGGAGAACCTTGTATTTGAATATAAGACCTTTTATTTGAAATTTATTGCAAGACATCAGACACTAAAAAAAAATTAATTATTTCTATTTCCTTTTTTTCTAGCGATGTGAATCTTATATGATTTTATTTTTACAAGACCAATACAAAATACCAATACAATCTGGAAGTAAATTGTATTGATTGATGTATGTAGGTAGTTTTGTATGTAAAAAGGTTGTGGAATAGCTGATATATAACTCCAACTTAGTTTAGTAATGTGATTTATTAATAACTTATGTATGTAGAATGTATCATGAGATTGAAAATCTTTACAAGGGGTTGAATGATCCTTCTAAATAAATATAATCAAAATAGTTAATAAGAAATAAAATTTTACCATTTTGAAATTTTTGCATGTATATATTGTATTCCTTACCGGAATTTTAGTTTATTTGGAAGTATTAAATGTTTTGGTGGATGTATCAAATTTTGAAGTAAAGTGCATATGTAGAATGTATCAAAAAATATGAAAAAATGTGAGAAATTCAGCAGTCCTTCTAGAATGAGTTAAAATAGTTATTACAAAATATTGTTTTAGTAAGATGTTTTTTTTCTTCAAGAATATTAGATCCTTTTTTTGGCATTTTCATTTTTTTGAGAAGTATTAAACTTTTTGGAGGATGCATCAAAATTATTTTTTTGATGTGCAAACATCTAGGTAGGTACAATCTTGGTATCATAATCATCTACACAGATTGTGAGATAATTTTGTATGAGGTTTAAGATCTGCAAAGGCAAATGGAAAAAGCTTGGCAGGATTAAGTCTAAAAATATTAGGAGTAATAAGAGTACATACGTAAAAATAAATAATGTGCCATTTTCTACCTAGAAAGATAATTCTCAAGTTCAAGATATTTGTTTGTTTTCCATGATCTTTTTTGTATTATTTTGCAGGTGGTACCTACCTTTTCCAAAATTGATATAGTTTTTTCAATCCACAGTACCAGAATTTGAGATTGAGAGTTTCATTTATTTCTGATTATGTGACAAATTCTACCTAAAAACTCATTTTCTACTGTACCTAAGTACTAATTCTGTTTCAGAATGAAATGTACCAAATTCTATTCAAAAAGGTATAACATTTTTACAGCATTTCCTCGATCAATCTTTGAACTGCTTTGCAAAAACTTTGAATTTGTGCGTAGGACTTAGGAGATTTTTAAGTAAACTTTGAAACTGTGTTATCTGAAAGAATTGATTTGAACATATGAGTACTCATGATAAATTTAAATTGAAAGGTCTTATATGTTAAAATAGGAAAACAATTATTTTCTAATGATGATAAATTTTTAATCGTTGAGGATTTCATTGTAAAGTGAAGAAATTTAATTGTAATGAATTGGTGATACAAAACTGTCTACCAGATATCAAATTTCCACTTCTTCCAAAAATAAAATTTGATTAATGGAACTTGGGAATTATTTTATGGAACATTATTATTTTCCAGTAAACTTAAATAATGATCAGGGATTTATTGTTATTCCCTTGACCAACAAACCAATTATTTGATTTCCAGAACTAATTTCTGAAACTTGGATAATACTAAAATTGTCCAACAGTTCTAAAAAAGTGTCAATGCCTTTAAACAAAGCTATTTTCTTGGTACATGCTGCCCTTTTTAGAAGTTTTGGGAATTTTCAAAATATGACAAATTGGAAGGTTTAAAAAATATTCCGGGAAAAACCTACCACGGAATATTTTCATTTCACAATGTACCATAAGTATGATACAAAAATGTAGTAAAGCATTATATGTTTATAATGATACTATTATACTTTATGGTCACAAGTCATTGGTGGTGTAGTGGTAACTTGACATCATGGTGATTCTGAAGCCTTTTGTTGGATTCCTTCTACTTGCAGAATGAAATTTGTGTGTATTTTTGGAGAGCATAATTTTGCTCTCTTTATGTGTTGTAATTATTTTTAGATGTTGCTGTATTTTCTTTCATTTTGTCATTACACCCCTGACAACAAATATGAAAGGAGATAAGGACTCAATAGTTTTGCAAGTATTTTGTTAGAAACTTGGTGTTTGTTTTATAGGAAAAGAAACTGTTCAATTGCTGCAAGCTGCATTGGCATTTGCACATGTTACCACAAAAGTGTTTCAATGTTTTCATTGGTATCCTTTCATATATCATGTCATGCTGGCACATAAAGCATTGATCAATGACTTCCTAATACAATAATCAGTATTTTTCTATGTATCTTAATGCATGTTGGCACAAGTTTGCTTCATATTAAAAGTCACCTAAACCCATTTCATCACCTGAAACTAGTATGCTACTACTGTGCCGAATGGTGAATAATTGACCACCAATGTTCTTTTGATGATAGTTGCTGCAAAATAATTAAGACTCTTACTCACCGTTTGAAGCAAGAAAAATTTACGTGGAAGCAATATTGAGCAAATATTTTTGCTCAAATAAGTACTAAAGTCAGTTATTCACTGTGGGCAATGTCTCACTGTTCATTGCAGTAGTAAATTTAAAATGTTTTTTCTAGGTCAAAACCATGATTTTTCAATATTATTAATTCAAAATAAAAGAGCTCATTGAGATCTCTTCAAAAATGCACTAAAAAAGGAAAATGAAGCATGTAATCACATAGGTTTTTGACCAAATAGGGTTAATGGAACTAATCACTTCAAATGAAGAACAAACCTAGCTATTATCCTATGTTGAGTAGGGGTAATGCATAAATGATTATTTATTTTGTCATTACTAAAAGTTACCTAGTGACAAAATGATTTGGGTTGAGGGAAACAAAACTGATTTTTTTCTAAAACAATGATTTGACAATTACTCATTCAATATTTGCAATATATAAAAATTCTTGAACAAGGAAATTTTACTTATGAAGACCTTTCCAAAAATGCAATAAAAAACACTCAAAGCTCCAATATTGGCTCTAAAATAATTTTCACTTGATTCCATTGACAAACCAGTCAGGTGCCTTCTAGGAGTACCATTTTTCGTTACCCCAGTTTACCGCTACCGCTCTTATTGCATTCTGAGGAGAAAAGCAGTAAGTATCATAACAGAATGTTACCTTTCGTTGTTAACCACAGTAAACCCAGTAATTACCTGGTAAACCCAGTAATTAGTACCTGCTACCCAATATGACATTTTTTGGAGAGTGGACTGTGCACATGAAATATTGTGTAGTTTTGGGTATGGGCTACTTACATGATCAAATATACTAGTTCCAACATTGAAAAGGTATCCTTGATGCATCACAATCTGTCAAAACTGTATCTTACCTTCTGCCAATAGTTTTTTGTGACGTCACATTGCTACTGAGAACAAACAACAAAAAACAAGCCCAACTGCTGCACAAAATCTCCATTGTCAACAAAATTTCAATTTCACCATTTTCAATGGACCCAAGGTCCCTCACAAGAACAGACACATCATGATCTTGTGAGGCATCATTACAATATAGCGTTCATAACTATAATATATAGAACACTAAATTCAAACAGTGCCTCGCGACCCCCAATTTTGGCTTGTCTGTGATCTACCTTCTGCACAAGGTAGGCTGGGCTGAATTGCAAAAGCTAGTGTTTTACTAGTAAAATAGTAGTAAAATGCATGACAGAAAGCGTCAAAAAATTATTATTGTTTGCCCTGATCATGTTGCGAGTTGCAACCCATCCATCTCTTTCTTGAGTTCTACTTGCCAAAACCCATACTACTAGAGTAAGTAGGTACTATGCCTTTTATTTGAACAACCAGTATGACATGACTTGTTCATTTCAAAATCATGAATTGACCAACAAGAACACCTAAACTTGCTTTACCAACTGTAACCTCATCCAAATTCATTCATTTGCTTGTGACGACCGGACAAAATACATCGTAAAATTAAAACTGACATGTTCTTTTCCTCAGCATACTAAGTACATTGATGTCTATCTGTTCAACATTATCTCCAACTCTACCATATTGAATTAAACTTCTTTCCCGCAATTCAAATATCATCACAAAATGAAGACCAATTCTTTCCAACCTCCACTCCTGACCCAATGTCCACCAATCTCTTCTGTGATTCGAACCACATGATACAACATATCTTTTGATTGTCAACACATTTGGCAAACTGGATACTTGTGGTGGGACTTACAATTTGACACTCTAATGATGCAGATGCAAATAAGTATGCAATGGTTGCTCTTGAAGCATGAATTGTGGAGTAAGGTGAAACAAGATGAAATAGTATTGCTGCACATGCTTCATGCAAACAACAGAAGATGCGGGCTGAATGCTTGTCTCATTGGCAATTGCCCAAGGATGTGGCTCAATCTGCCAACAACAATTTGACAAAAGATTTAACTGAGGATGGAGCATGTTGACAAACAGAAGGTTTTTCACAACAAACAAGAGGTTGTTTTCGACAAAACAGAGTTGCCATCTAGAAGACAATGTGTGGAGCACTGCAAGAAGTGCAATTGGTGAAAACAGAATCACTTGTAATAGAAAACGCGCAATCAACAAGTTTGATTTATAGTGTCTAGATAGCAATGTAACATGATTTAACTAGAACAGCTTTTGAAAGCTTAAATAACACCAGTCTACATTGTCTAAATTAGAGTCAACTAATGCCATCATCTTAGTTTTGGAGCATTGTTTAGCCAGCTCTGACACTCCATTAATGGGGACGCAAGTTCTACTGTAGAAGCTTTGGCTTTTGATTTGGAGTGTGCCACAATTGATCATTGAAACTTGTAGTTTTGCTGTACATTTCTGATAGTAAAAAATTAGATTAAAACTAATTATGATTAGAATTCAAAGAGATTTCATATTGATTAGGTTGAGTAAGTGCCACAGTTGTAGACACCACAAAGATTGTTGCATTGCCGATGCAAGGTCGTGAGTTCAATTGCACTTGCCATCAACAATTATGTTATTGTTCCCATCGACAATGTCAATGCATGTTGTTCTTGCTATTTTGTTGTTGTTGACACTGCTGTGGTGAGATCCTACTTATTCCTAGGTACATAATATTGGTGTTTATCAAAAAAATAATACAATTTTGTTAGTTTTTGTACAGGGCTCATAAGTAGTATGATTTCTACCTGATGTAGCTTTTGTTCCCAAAAAAATTTCCACTACTACAAGTTAAGAATTATTCAGAGTAATTATCACTATATCTGAATCATTATGGGATAAGACTTTAGTTAAGGGTTATATATAACGTAAAACTCTATACACTAAATAATTATCCTCAAAAACCGATGGACAAACTATGTCACAGAAAATGATTGGATAAAAAATGTATTATTGAAAATTGCATACAAGTATTCGTTTGAATAATTTTTGTACCCATATTATTTTAATATATTGTACATACGTATTGTCTATTTGGAACTCGGTACCATAATTTTTCTGATTTTTTGTGTCACTTTGTGGAGAGTCTCTAGGACGTCTAGGAGCCGTGACAACAGGTAACAACCATTAAGCTTTGCTATCAAGAGTCAAAAAAGGTAAATACCATCAAGTACATACTTGATATAATTTTGATTCATGATGATACAAGCCCTGTGACGGATTGACTCGTGTAGACAAACATATTGATTTCTACTTGTCACTATATTGAGTCATTAAGAGCCATTTCACTCATTCAAAAGGGTTGTTGTATTTTGTAATTTTCTACATAAAACACTCGACTTATCTACATGTAGATTGTAGAGTAAAATGTCAGCTTTCTTAGCTTCTAAGGGTTCTAGTACTGATTTCTACGTTAAAAGGCAGTTATAAGGCAACTAAGCTCTGTGACAGATAATGATGCTAAATAATTCTTAACTTGTATTACAGCTCCCGCGTAAGCAGGGGAGCGCCTGCACCTTTTTTTTAATTTTTGGACGCCTGAGCATGGCGACAATGATGGAGCGGCCAATTCCGCTTCAAATCCCCGATATGGCATTTTCCGTGCATGATGCCATGGGCCAAATCCAATGCATGACATATCACTAGAAAGCACACAAAGAGATCTTCATTTTGGTATGTTACTTGCTTGCTGATTGTCGTTTGTGTTGTTTCCATAGACCATATTCTATATGGCTCACTCATTTTTTATTCGATCTACATGTGATGTGATAGACGATGTCAGATTCGTCATCTGTCTATTCATCTTCGGAGCTGTCTTCGTCAGAGAGTTCATCTTCGGGCTACTCCTCATCTGAAAGCTCTCTTTCTGGTGGCAGCGCCTCTTTCTCCTCCGAACCATCATCCGGTAGCAGCATCGTATCACATGACGCAGCAGGCCGCCTTGGCACGGATGCTGTCTTGGCGGCAAGGCATGGCATGTCGAGAAATCGCCATGGCAACTTCTTCAAAAGTGGCTCTCCCCATTGTCTCGCGACCAAGCTCATCGTTGCCAATGAGTATCAGAAGGCATGCATCGACTCGCCCACGCCGCCTACCATATCTTCAATTGCCAAGAAGACGGGATATTCTTGGAATTTCACGAAGAAAATCGTGAATGAAATCAAAAGTTTTGGTCGAGTTGTCGACCCGAAAGATCTTGGTAAAAATAAACGCATCCCCAGAGGGCCCGGATCCAAGAGTCTTGACGAATTCGACCGATTCGTCCTGTTGATTCTCTATCTCGACGAGCCGAGCCGTACTCTCAGTAGTTACAGGTCTTGGCTTTGGTATTACACCAATACCATCGTCAGTGAGAATACAATCTCCCAATTCTTCCTCCGAGCATTTCCTATCAGAGGGGGGCTGTGCAAGCCTAATCTAGTGCCATTTGATAAGTTTAGACCTGCAAATTGTGAGAAAGCTCTGGAATATTGTGAGTTTCTCATGAAGGTCTCACCTCACCGGGTAAAGTTTGGGGACGAAAAGCTTTTAAAGGGTCAAGAGATTTATTGTCGTCGAACCAGGCGCAATGTCATAACTGGGAAAGTCCCAGCTGTGGTGACCAGTTCAGACTTGCGGAACACATACGCAATAACCGGATTCTGTGGTATTGACCGGAGAGTGTCTCCACTCTGTTTTAGGATTCACGAGCTGAGAAATGATGCAACTCAGTTTGCATTGGATGTGGAATGAGCAATTAGAATTAGATGGCTGCTTCCAGGGGATATTTTTGCCATTGACAACTGTACAATCCACAATGGACGGGAGAATACAGTTCTTGGTGATTGGCTATTGGAAAGGTTTGCTATTTTTTACTGTTTTTACCTGCTAGAACTCCAGAACGGAATCCAATGGAGCTTGTATGGCGCGATCTTAGTGTTGGAATGAGAGCTAGGCCAATTGCAATCTTCTGAGAGACAGATGGGAGCAGTGCCATCCCCGGTGAGGCCAAGGACATCCTAGATGCTATCCCGCACTACAAAATAGATAGCTTTTATAAAATTTGTAAAGTTATTTAGTTGTATATCTTTACTTTTAATGGTATTTTATTTCTTTTGTTAATTTAAATCATTTTCCTTGCATCAATACCTTACTGAATTTAATCATTTCATTCAATATGTAGGTTAGCAAGTTGGCACTTCAATTAGTAATAAAAATTCATTGTCATCTTAGTTCAAATAAGACTTGAGCAATATTATGAATAATACAGGAGTTATTTGTTTCATTATTGATACATATTTACAGACATGGCAGTCATATGCATTAGTATTGATCATAGCAACAGACAAGGGATTGTCAAATGAAATAGAATAAGAGGAATTCCAAATGAAACAAAAAAGGTCAAATATAATGATACGGTTCATGGAAGGCCGTAGT
>JALLOT010003528.1:0-11156 GCA_036939595.1 Thalassiosira livingstoniorum | reverse complement strand
TTCACGTTTTTCTATGACAATATCATGAAAAACCCATGACTTTGGGATGTTCCAGCATGCTCGCTCCACACTATTGTACAATAAAGATAGTATCTAAGGTACGCTGGCTAGGTATGTAATATTAAATAGATATGTTTTATAGAAGATACGCGCAGCGCCCGTAACTACTAGCTAAAGCAATAGACCTTCTCCGAGATACTATGTCTACAGTGTGGCATGCTCGATCGGCCATGGCACCTCGGAGGTAAGTTTTGTAGTAAGTACTTAGATAAGTAATCTAATAGCTCACCTCTTGGTTCGCCCTCGTCGTAGAGGGGTTCCTCGAGTAATCTAAGACGCAGTATTGATTTCATTCTTTACCTCTTTAGCATAGATAGAGGAATAGACACTTGATTGGACGGACATCAAGCATAAAATGAAGATATCCCGGAGTAGAAATTACAGATCCTTCTCTTGCAATCCATCATCTACGAAGTCCAGAGGAATTTTCGCTGTACTTGCCCTGTGTTTGGTGGTTCTCTCTTCAATATCATTCGACCTGTCGAAAGTGAAAGTGAACACAAATAATGAGGACACCGAACACAACACAATCAGCTCAAATGGCACCGGCGGCAATATCAAAAACGAGACCCACAGAGTCATGCTGCTTCGACGAGAAACCACCCCCTCGAAAGCTGATTATGGGCAAGGACATCATCATAGCAACGCGCAGACTCTTCGAGACCATTTGATCATCCACGAGGAAGGGACAGAATTGGATTCTCCCCACATAAAAAAATGGAGTCAGTCTCCGGATCCAATCGCCAATTTTCCATCATGTCCTTGTATCCGATACACCTTGTCTTCAGAAAACAGGATTGACGGCAGCGAAAGTCACATGCTCTTCAACGAGTCATATCCTTCCATTTTATCAGGATGGAACCCGCCAGCTATTCAAAAGTGGAGCAACATGGAAGCTTTTGAGCAGAGCTTCGGAAAATTTGCACAGTATGTAAGGGGAAATGACATGCAAGCCTTCCGAGACAAAATTGGGAATGTCTGTGTGACTTCTACAAAGACACTCATGCGTTCAATGGACCAAAGGCTACATAACTTGGACGAACTATCTAACGAATCATCCCACCAGCAAGCCTCTTCTTCGCAAAATTTACTCTTCATTACCAGTGATTCCGAAAATCCTTCTTTTTTTGAAGTGCTTTCCCGTGATTACTCTCCTCCAAATCCACTGTCAGATCTATCTACCTTTGTAAATGGCGTCAATATATTTTCAGCAGCGGAATATGGTTCATCCCATCCGATTGTTTTTCCTTCCAAGGGTGCAACATGGTTAGGGCAAGTTTCTGGATCAATGATTTTGTTTCTTCTCCCACCAGGAAGTAATGACGGTACCATGCAGGCAAACGGATGTGATTATGTTATGGGCCATTCACCCTTGCCGAAAGGATCAACTGCATGTGTTCAGAATTCTGGACAGGTGATGTATATTCCACCCGCGTGGAATCATGCAACATGTGTTTTAGAGCCATGGTCGTTGGTTGTGGGGCAGGGTGGAAACTCCAATTTTCACAACCAACACTTTGGTAAACCACTTACAGGTCCATCAGACATCAAATTGTCTTCTAAGAATTCGAAGTTGAAAGAGTTGCACGAATTGTTGGAATGCAGTGTCAAGGAAAATTATGAAATCAAGAAGATGCAATCTACTGAAAAGAATGCTACGAATAATGAAAGATTTGGGAATCCCCCAAAGAAAAATAAAACAACAAACCAAAATAACTGGACGTGGTACGACGGTGACCTAAATGAATATTACAATAAACTTGAAAGAGATGAACATGCAAAGCGCAATCCCAAAGATATAAAAAGTTACGCAGTTCATCGGTGGCTTGGGCCTCACTATTCCACTCTGATTCACTACCAATTAGTGAGGGAGGCAATTTATGAGCTCGTCATTGGCAGGTATCTTGCTCCTCCTTTGAGAATGAATAGCTCTTCAATTGAGGACAACCATCATGACACTGCTGTCGTGCAGCAGTTGCGAGTATTTGATGCAGGTTGTGGATTAGGGGCAGGGTTGATGTGGTTTGAAGAACATGAACCACGGTGGGAACTTGTAGGGCACACTATTTCTGACGATCAATTCAAGTGGATCACGGAGGATTTGCCAATGCACAAATTCAAGGTTAGATTGCTCACTTATGATGAACCATTTGGGGATGACAAAAATGAAAGCGCCCCTAAATTTGATGCTATTTACAGCATTGAAGCAGCTATCCACTCTCCAAATTATAACACCACTCTTCGAGCGTGGTCGGATGCCCTTGTTCCCGGAGGCGTCATTGTCATAATTGATGATTTCTTATCTGTTGGTGTTTCCCATGACGACCCAGACGTTAGTTTGTTTTCTCGGTCTTGGATTGCTCACTCCGTTTTTTCTACAATAGAAGTTGGTGTGATGGGAGAGCAATTTGGACTAACACTAGTTCGCGATCGGGATCTTGGAAGCGAGTTTCAAGTTATCAAACGGAATTATCGTAATAAAGTGCCAAAGCTCAAAGACGAGCGCGGCAGAAACCACCAGGGATGGTTAGGGAGTAAAGTGCGCCAAAGGCTGATGGTACAGGGGAAAATTACGTACAGATTGATCGTGCTTCAAAAGGTGTAGTGCCTCGACATAGGAGTTGCAATATTGTTGATCGAGGCTGCCTTTTTTTGTGCAAAATGAATTGATATGGTAGAGACCTACATTAGAAGTGTGAACTTATTGGATACCCAACATCTTCTTCTAGAGAAGGAAATGGGCGTTTGCAATGATTGTACTCCAGATTCAAATCTTTAATTTCGAAAGAATTATTTATTCAAAATTGTGCTCAAGAGCATCACCAAACAACAATTCGTCTTAATAATTGTCAAACACGTATGGCAATGGTTTTCGGTCGGCAAATGCCATAGAGGAGTAGGGTTGTGTTCGAAATGGCGTGCGATTGGTATTTTCTCACTCTTCAAGTTCGCTTAATTATTCGCATGCATTGGCATCCTCTTTCCTTGCACACGGCGAAATCACCTGTGAAATCACTTCAAAGTGCATGACATGGTGCTTGTTATTGTATGGTATTGTACTATGGTTGTCTTTATTTAAACGTGCACAGTCCAAAAATTGGTGAAAACATGACCAAGAGCTACCAAGAGCGAGCACGACTGGATACCCTAGTATGCTAGTACACGTTACTACTATTAGTAGTCACTAGTCATAATATCACTATTTTTATTTTCTGCCCCAATAACTTTGTGGTACCATCATTCATGATTTCTTTAGTTACATGACAAACAGTGACTGCGTGCCCTTGCATATTACGGGGATTGCAAATTCTTCTTAGGAAGTCACGACTGAAAGGACGATTTCATTGAAAACACAACTCTGTTAATTATTTGCAATTTTTTTACTCATAAAATAATCTTGAAGGATTCTTTCAAACAGATTTCCATAGCATCACAAAGTCACAAACGTTTAAAGAGTCAACAAACATGCCTAGAGGATATCTAAAGCATAGCAAGGGAGTGGGTAAGAAGCAGGCTCGCGGCGGATCAAGCCGATATTGTGCTTGGGCTTCAGAAAAGAGGCAGAAACCATCCTCGAAGAATAATTGCACAGACGATGACTTCTCCATTGTAGATTCTTCCAAGTCGGATGGGCCGCCGCATATCCCCAACATTCACGTCGGGGAGTGCTCAATCTGCTTTGAAGAGGTTCCAGTATTGTACCTTTCCCAAAAGTGCAGATGGCATGATTCAGCTTGCTCCAAATGCCTACACCGCATCTATGTTGTAGATGCACAGAAGGATGTCAAGAATTACCCGCTCACTTGCTTTCACCCTCTATGCAACCAACCTATTCAGGCTGCTCAATTGGAAAAGTATAGTCTCTTCGCTTCACGGGCCCAAGCCAGGAAACACCATGAAATGCTTGTGTTGTCCAAAATCAAAAGTACAGAAGGCATGAGAACTGTCCTTTGTCCCAACTGCCAATCTCCCAGAGGAATAAACAAGTTGGAAAAAGACCGCACTTATGGATGTAACAACTGCAAAATAATTTACAAAGTCTCTCCAGATTATGCAACTATCAGGGCACTAGAAAACATGGCAAGTGACGATTATGGCTGCAACGACGGTTGGGCCAAATGTCCACGATGTAGTATTATCATATCGAAGGGTGATGGTTGTGATCATATGGAGTGCAGTTATTGCTATTGTGATTTCAGCTGGGAGAAAGCTCAGCATGGTCCGCCGCTGGCTAGACCTCCAGATGCAGAAATATATCTCTGGTGGTGACAAGTCATCAAATCTTGAGACAATAGTAGGGGAATGTAGATCACCAATATCTGAATACATTATGTCGAAGTGCGTGAAACCCTTCTTTGACCACATGGTACTTAGTGAAAATCCATATTTCGACAATTTCAAATTTTTAAAGTTTCTTAATAATTAAATTAGAACCTTTCACCTTTCATAAATATCTACTCTAGAGATTTAGTTATTAGACATTTCCGTGGGTGTGACTTGCTAGAACTAAACATAAATTTTTCCATGCAATGCTTTGTGGCAGCATCCCAATTTTAAGAAGAAGGTTTCTCAAATGTTACCGGTAGTGAGCATAACTATTATCTGTCCGTTATACTTCAGTCAGAGCAGCAACACCAGGAAGAACCTTGCCCTCAAGAAGTTCAAGTGAGGCTCCACCACCAGTACTAATGTGGCTCACACGCTGACCCAACCCAGCTTGATTAACTGCAGCAACACTATCACCTCCTCCTACAATAGTTGTTGCACCGCGGTCAGTGGCTTCGGCCATGAGTTCTGCTACTGTGATAGTTCCAGTAGCGAATGGCTTCATTTCAAATACCCCCATGGGCCCGTTGAAAACAATTGTGTTGCACTCTGCAATTTCTTTCTTAAACAAATCTAGAGTGTCAGGTCCCACATCCAAGCCCATCCAATCTCCACTGATGTCACTTGCCTTAGCAACGGCAGTGTTTGCATCTTCCGCGAATTTATCAGCTAGAACAACATCTGGAGGAAGAATCAGCTTTACTCCTTTTTCCTCAGCTTGTTTCATGAGCTTTCCGGCCAGTTCCACAAACTCTTCTTCCACGATTGACTTGCCAACATCATAACCAAGAGCTTTGTAAAATGTAAAAATCATTCCTCCTCCAAGGAGAATGGTATCACACTTTTCAATAAGTGATTCGATTACTGGAAGTTTGGTGCTTACTTTTGCCCCGCCAATTATGGCGCAGAGAGGACGTTTCGGGTTATCAACTGCTCCCTTCAAGTATTTGAGTTCTTTGTCAAGGAGAAATCCAGCAGCACTTAGTTTCATGTGGTCTGCAACTCCAGCTGTTGACGAGTGTGCACGGTGTGCCGTTCCGAAAGCGTCCATCACAAAGTAATCAGCTAATTTCCCTAGTCCTGCTGCGAGTTCAGCATCATTTTTTGTCTCGCCCTTGTAAAAGCGTGTGTTTTCGAGGAGGAGAACGTCACCCTTTCCAAGTTCTTTTGCTGCTGCTTCGACGTCAGGTCCCATGCAGTCATCGACTTTTTTCACGTCTACACCAAGAAGATCTTTTAGTGGTTCAACCACGGGGTTGAGCCTTCCATTCTTCCCTTTTTCGATGATTTCGCCTTTGGGTCTCCCAAAATGCGAGCACAAAATGACGTTGGCCCCCTTTTCAAGAAGAAATTTTGTGGTTGGGACAATGGCACGGAGACGTGTGTCATCGGTAACGGTGAAATCGTCCTCTTTGGAAAGGGGTACGTTCAAATCCACTCTCATCAAAACGTTTTGGCCCTCAAGATTGACGCGGTCGGCGAGTCCCTCTACATTCAACTTGTCCAATGCCTGCGGTGTTAAATGGAAATGCCTCGGCCTCAACGCGCGAAAGGAGGATGGGGCAACGGTTCTTGCCGCCCTGGAGGCGAACGAAAATGAAGCATTGGCAAACATTGTATTGCGATTTCTGTTGCCGATTGTTAGACGACGGACTGCCACGTCACACAGAGGAGGCGTGGAGGAGCGTGGAGGGTGGAGGGTGGAGGGTAGAGGGCAAAAAATGCCAAACAGTTAAAACAGGTTGAAGGGTGGACGTGGACGCAGGAGTCCGTGGGTATGGTAACATAGATAGCCTGTAGGCGGTCTAAATGGACCACTTGTATCTTTATTTTTAGCTTCTACTTACCTACTTCCTAGTACTTACCTAAGTACTTAATTAGATAGTCTCAAAATCTTGTAATTGTAGGCAATAGTCTCAGCTTACCTCGAATGAATGTCTAAGTTGGAGCACGCCATGGGATGGCACGTAGCTGTGTATCACCTTCACATAGCTTGAAGAGTGCTTGATCCAACATTATTACATGAGATTACATGATTACTGCCAAGAAATGGCTTCCAACGTAGCCAGGATCAAGCGGGAGGGGGGAGGCCAAGGATGTAGATTCCGAGGCAAACCCAAACTGTGGGTCAAAGAATTCAAATGTGAAATTGAGATGCATGAGGACAATGTCTTTGTCTGTGGTGACCCCAAATATGCCACCAAGTTTGTCCGATCACTACAAAACACAGCGGACTACGTGCAACGTGAGTACAGGGATGGTGGGGGTGAGGTAGCCAAGAGCCTACAAGAGCAGCAGCTGGTCACCGACATAGAGCCGGGAGATCCGGTAGCAACTGCAGGGGTTTATAACCCAGTCAAGTTAAATAAGTGGGAAATGTTGCAATGTTGATACAAAGAAGACACAAAGAGGCTTGGGGCTAACAAGAGCTGAGCCTATGCCTTAGTTTACTCACAGTGCTTCCAATGCTTGAAGAATAGGTTGGAAGCAGCACCTGGGTACACCAACATATTATGAGCCAACAAGGATGTGATTGGCCTGATGAACATCATCCAGGGCATCTTGCGCCAGTTCAATGATCAGCATCAAGGCATCCATGCATTGATGCAAGCAAAAACAAGAGCATATACCTTCTGGCAGCAGGAAGACCAGACAAAAACCAGCTATATTAAGGAGTTCAAAGGAATGATAAAGGTTGTAGAGACCTATGGTGGGAAGATTGGATTAGAGCTGGGGCTCATTGAGCAGCAACTGAAGGAAGACAGGGTGGCTGATGTGGACAATCCTATGCCTGACAAGAAGACCTCAGCAAAAAAGCACCATCAGAGAGAAGCATTCAGTGTCTATGTTTGTCAGTGGTGCTGATGGGGCCAGATACAGGCCATCAAAGACAGAATTCAGCAACCAATACACAATGGGGGAAGATAAGTACCCACATACCTTGGACTGGGCAATGGCCCTATTAAACAACTACCGGACACCATTAAGGATAAGAAACCAAGAGTTTGGTAGGATAGAGGAGTTGTTGTTTGCACAAACTGATGTTGGAAAGCCATGTAACCCAAAAGCTAATCCAAATGATGAAGAAGTAACAGCAGATGGAAACCAGGCAGAGAAAAAGCAATTGTTTGGAAAAGAAGAATTCCGACAGATACGTAGAATGTTACCATTGTGGAATGAATAATGTTCATTTAACTCATGATTGCCCAGACCTGAGAGAGGACAAGCAGATGCATCTAAATTACAAGACAGATGACGACCATGTTGGGGATGAGTACATGTGTCACCAGAATACAAAAGGGAAAGTCATTCAACACTGGCTATTGTTATTGCTGGAAAACCAGTCCACAACTAATGCTATATGCAACAATGTCTACCTCACTGACCTGCAATGTGTGGCAAGAGGATTTGACATCATAGAAATGGGGGAACCAACTGCACCAATATCAGAACCAAATTTGGAAGCCTTGGCATGTTGTATGATCCTAATGACATTGCAAACATCTTGTCCCTATCAAAGCTTTGCAAATTGTTACACAAAATTGAGTATGATTGCAAGTCAGGTTTGTTTAGAGTCACTCCTCCCAATAGCAATGATGTGTTGGTGTTCAAGGAGAGCAAGAGCAATCTACACTACCTGGATCTTAGAGAGGTAAGGTCAGAGGCCATTGTCATGATCACTGCTGTGATGGGGAACACGGAGGGATTCTCCAGAAAGGAAGTGGGAAAAGCAGCAGAGGCTTGCAGGGTCCAATGGATGATTGGTAACCCATCCCAAGGGGACTTTTGGAAACTGGTAAATTTTAACATATTGAAAAACAATCCAGTTACTGAGTGTGCCATTGCTAACTCACAGAACCACAGAGCATTTTTGACCCCAGTGTTGCAGCAATCAAGGGAAAGACAACCATCAGAAAGGCACATCAGCAGACAGAAGTAAATACAGTTAATGTACCAGATGAATTCCTTAAGTTTTGCAAATTTGTGACCTTAGTAGCTGGTGCATTTTTTGTAGATGGAATTCCATTCCTTGTGACAATGTCTATAAGTATTCGATTTAGGACCATGGAGCACATGCCCAGACAAAAGTCCAAAGACATAGGCAACTCTCTTACTAGGGTACTATAAATTTATGCCAGGGTGGTTTTTGCCATGTAAGCCATGATAATTGACATAGAGTTTGACAAAGTCAAAGATGAGATTGCAGGAAAAACAATTATCAACACTACAGCAAAAATGAGCATGTTGGAGAGATTGAAAAGGAAATTAAAGGAATGAAAGACAGAGGTACTAGATATACTCTGGCTACACTGCCTTACAAAGTTTATCCTAGAAGGGTTATCATCAAATTTATTCATTTCATTAATCTATGGTTGAATGCATTTCCACCCAAGGGTGGGATCTCTGAAAAATTGTTGCCAAGAGAGATTGTGATAAGGCAAAAGCTCAACTTCAACCTCCAATGCAAGGTCCCATTTGACTTATATTGTGAACCTTATAATGAGGTAGATAGAACAACCAATATGACTGAATGATGTAAGTCTGCAGTAAATTTGGGCCCCACGGCCAACATGCGGGTCCTACAAATTCTTCTGTCTGAAGACTGGGAAGAAGAGAACCCATAAACAATTTGATGAACCACCAATGCCAGACTCTGTCATCAAAAGAGTCAAGTTCTGGGCCAAGAAAGACAATTCTGAGGGTAAGCAGTGGCATTTCCAGAACAGGAAAAAGGAAGATTTTTTGTGGTCCACCAAAGACAATGCACCTGAGAAGTTAGTTGAAAAAGAAGTGGCTATTTTCCCCAACATCCCAGCAGAGCTACCTGAGATGGTAACATCCAAGGGGAAGGTAATCACACCAGCTATGGAGTCCATTCAAGATGATGGTGATGTCACTCAGCAACAATCCCAGAAAGTGGCAGACAATGCCAATTTAGGAGAGCCAACTCTGGAAAGGCCTGTCATTGATTTAATTAAAAATGTGGAGAGTTTTCAGGCCCCTGATGAAGGCAAGGCTCAAGACAAAGGTTGAGCCCAAAAAAGAGCAAGAAATGACAGGAGTACCAGTAGATGATTCCAAGACCACAGGAGTGGAGCTGGAGTTTGAACAAGGTACTGCTGATGTTGATGACAAAGATAGGAATTATCTCCCAAGGAGGTAGAATCTCAGGCCAAGATGAGGGTCAAAACTTTTATCATCTATTTGACCCAGACAAGTATATGAACATGGTGATGCATATGATGACACATGTGGCAATTGGCAATGAAAGATGAGATGTTCTAACTGGGAGAGAACACCCAAGTGTTTGCTCAAATCTTTGCACAGTAATTCTCACTGAATCAGAGTCTGAAGAAGTTTGGTGAAGAAGGCAAAGTTGCAGTTGGAAAGGAGCTTGTACAGATGCCTATATGATGAAGACCTTCATCCCAAAATTTGCCAGCAAGCTAATGGAGCAGCAAAAGCAAGGATCACTGTGTTCACTCATCTTTTTAACAGAGAAGCATATTGTGAGAACCAAGGCAAGGAAGTGTGTTGATGGGCAGCCACAGAGGAAGTATATTCAAAAGGAAGATTATGCTACATTGCCTACTGTCAGAACCAACTCTGTTTTAATTACTGAGGCGGTTGAAGCTTATGAGAGGAGGGATGTAGCAATCATCAATTTGCCATGTGCATACCTACATGCAGTAAATGATGACCTGGAAATCATAAAGTTAGATGGAAAGCTAGCTGAGTTGATGATGATGGTTGCACTCAACCTGTACAAAAAGTATGTGACTACTAACTCAAAAGGTAGGCCTATGCTCTATGTCCAGTTATAAGGCCCTTTACAGGATACTTAAGAGTACATTGCTCTTTTACAAGAAGCTCTTACATGACCTCTTGGATAACAGGTTTGAATTTAACCCTTGTGACCCATGTGTGGCATAAAAGATGATAAATGGGAAGCAAATGATTGTGGTTTGGCATGTCCACAACCTGAAGGTGTCCCATGTAGATCCTAATCAGGTTTCATTGTTTGCACTTTGGTTGGAGTCAAACATCAAAGTGCAAAGAGGTAAGATCCATGAATACCTAGAAATTAATCTTGACTATTCCACAGACATAATGGCAAAGACCTCTATGATAAAGCACCTGTGCAATCTTTTGGAGGAATTCCCAGATGACCTCAGCAAGTCAGTCCTATGCCAGCTGTGGTTCACCTGTTCAAGGTCAGATCAGAGAGAAAACAGGTGAAATTGAGCAAAGAGATGGGGGCAAACTTTCACCACATAGTGGCCCAATTGCTGTTCATGATCATCTGTTTCTTTTGGAGGGATATTCAACACCTGGTGGCATTCCTGACCACTTGAGTAAAAAGTCCAGACAAAGACAACCAAGGAAAACTGAGAAGGGTTCTCAAGTACCTCAAGGGAGCTAAGTATCTCAAGTTAAGATCAAGGGCACATAACATGAACACTATTCAATGGTGGATTGACATGTCACACACTATACACTATACATTGAGATTCCAAGGGGCAGACAGGTTCCATGATGTCTTTGGGTGAGAGTGCAGTAATCAATAGCTCATGAAGAAAGAAGATCAACTCAACTAGAATGCGTTTTACCCGGTAATTACCGCGGTAAAACCACATTTACTGTGTTTACCGCCCAATAAGGCCGGTAACACCAGTTTACCGGTAACGGTAAACCTGACGGTAACTTATTTTTTGTTACCGTAGCTTTTACCGTAGTTTACCGACCGCGCCCACCACGCGCGAACACCG
>JALLOT010003527.1:0-11157 GCA_036939595.1 Thalassiosira livingstoniorum | reverse complement strand
GCCAAAAAATATAATCTGATCCTCAATATTTGAAACTAAATTGTAGAACATTCAATTTGATTTTCCCTGATTAGATATTAACTGTAAATATAATTCAGATTATATTTTTTGGTGGCTGTACACTACCCGTTGTTCAAAAATAATAATTAAGGTATTTTATAACTTAAAATTTTGCAAATAATTTTTTTATAAAAAATGGGTGTGCAATGAGCTTTTTCATGTTACATGAACCTTTTAAATGAGTAAGAAATTATGTTTTTTGAAAATATAATTTGATGCTCTTCCAATTTAATTTTCCCTTTTGTAAACTTTTTCATGTCCGAAAAAAGATTAAGATGAAAAAATAATTTCATTTTACACAATGATATACATCATAATAGAACAAAACAATTTATTCATACAAAAAAGAGTTAGTTTGGTAGAGAAAAATATTATACTTACACAAGACACAAATTATGAATTGTTTGTAAGATTTTGAGCAAAATTTTGTACATGATATTCATGTACATAATATTATTCAATAGGAGTTTTGAATCTAGACACCACTACCCATAATCATACAATAAACAATGATACAAACAATTTTTCAGAGACAAAGAAGATCAAGGAGTAGATGGCTAATATTTACAATCACAAACAATATTGACATGTTGAATTAAAAAGATTCCCCTATGTGTACTATTGTATTATCATCAAGTCTTTTGCACTGACAAATTGATTGACCAAATAGATTGATGAGAAACACATTGCCACAGAAACTTATCTACTTTGAAATCAATGCTGGTGATTCTCAAGAATTAAAAAAATACATAAAATAACCATGAGTCTATTTTTCTCTATCTACTGCAAGAGTCACTGAGTCCATCCATTTTAATCTAACATACCTCCACCTACCAGTATTAACAGCTGTAGCATTCTGCAACCACCAAGAGTGATAATAGTGAGAGTTTGATTAATAATGATGACCACTTTCTTCCACACCTGAACTCAAGAAACAACACTAGAATCAAAGACATCTCATCAAAAGATGAAGATCATGCAATGCTACTACCATTACTATTGCATCCAACCCTCCTATCAGCCCTGCACGCAACATTGATAGCAGTCAACTAGTTGCAAGCAAAACCATCAATCAATGCTTGACAGTTTGGGTAAGAAGCAACATTAATATTGCTGTAAATACTCAACAAAAATTACAACAAACAACACTAAAATGTTTTTTTGTCAGCTTTAGTGAGATACTGTAAATCATTCAAAAAAATCTTTGACTAAGGTATGAGTATTATTTGCAATTAACAAAAATTTTACTCAAATCTATTAGAATTACTAGCATCCCATCAAGAAGTTGTGTTAGACTACATTGACAATAATAATACACCTAAAAATTTTGACTTCATAGAATTCTTTGGTTTCATATTATGTATTAGAGCCTTTGTTTTGATAATGTCACTTGATATGTGAGAGATTATATTGTTTTTTTTGGTCGACTATTTGAGATTCTTAACACTAATTATTTGCATTAGGACTGATTCTCATGACTAGGCAGTACTCATTGCATGACAAACCTCAATAATATTAAAATGATTTCACTACTTAGTTCTTCTCCCCAAATTAGGACATGTCATGTACAAAACAATCATTTTACACTTGCTCCTAATGTTAGAGACAAACACCATAGGGACATTCAATCATTGTTACATGTCATAAAGTAAGACAAACTTTTGAAATAGAATATCAATACCAATTAAAAACAAGAAATCATTGCAATGGAATAATAGGAAAAATTCAATACAAGTGATATAAGTATGGTTGAAGGCCAAAGAAACACATCCTTGACAATGATGATAAATATACATTCCAATATTTATTTTGGAGCAAAGTAACCAATCTTTGTATATCTCAAGGGACATCAATATCACGACAAAATAATAAAACAAGAACCACATATAACTAACACAAAACTATGGGGTAATGGTGTGTTGGATATCTCCGATTGCTCATCAGATCAAAAGCCACATCTACTGCCAAGCAATGCTTGGCAACATATCCAACAAGGCATCACATATCCACCACAGTCCTCTCTCTATTGGGATTTTCCAATACAGCACAGATTCACTGTAAAAAATCTTTTATTATTTTATTATGGTTGTCAAAATTAAAATAATTTAGTGAGTAATGAATATCTGTATATAGCACCAATCTTTTTACTAAGAAACTGAGAGGTGGATAATTTTTTAATTCAAAGTTATCAGTTGTGAACAGCCATCAATATAATCTCTTTGCCAGAAAGAAAGGAAGAGAATCATTTTATACCTTGTAAATACATCTCTATCAAATATTAATTTTTATCCATGGGATAGAAACAACAAAACTGCTGCAAATTTTATTGCTGTTTTCCATTGTTGTATTTTTTGCTTAGGACATTTTGACTCTTTCCATGATTTTGAATGAAGCAATGAAACTATAATCATACCAAATAAACAATACCTGATTATAATAGCATGCCATATTATCTGTTGTGAGTTTATAATTCCCATCAACCATCAACAACATGAGAATTTCAAGTCAGAGCAATTCTTGATTGGACAATTAGTTAATGGCTGTATGGCCATTGTACTTTTAAACTTGCTTTTTGTTCCAAGTAGTATTTTTCTGTGAATTGTTCAACTTCATTTGATGGATGTTTTTTGATTTATTCTGTTTATCACAGACATATTGATATCATCTATGGATTATAGGCAATTGCATTGATCAAAAATATTCTTCTTGTAGGGTTGTTTCAGTTCTAGCATATAATTCATTGTCAGACTTTCATATCAACAACAAAAATAACAAACAAAAAGATCCAATAATAGAAATCAATTTACACCATTTATCAGGTAAAAAACTTGTTTTGACCATAATCAATTTTAAGATCTTATATAATTTATGCTTCAAAGGCCAAGAATAACAAATTCACATGCCAAATAATATAAGCAAAAAGATTGGCACTCTCACAATAAAAACAAAAACCAACAAATGAATGGACCTGATAGAAGCAAAACTACACCAATTTGAAGTTATTTGTTGAACTGGAACATAAAGTTGAATGAAACTTTGAGATTATTATTGTAACTATCAAACTAGAATTTGAAACCTCTCCTTTTCACTGATTATTTGTAGAAAGATTTAAAAATATATGTTTTTGCTACAATATAACACAATAGAACAGGCAAAAACATAATAGTGTCAATGACATGGACAAATTCCTTACCTCTCTGATCATTCCCTTCCCCATCTTTCTTCTCTCTCCTAATTATAGCCATGCTGGTATTTTCTGACAAACAAAATAATACAGGAAGTGGGTATGAATCTTGATGGGGATTTAAACTAATAATACAGAGATACTGCCACACAAAAATCTGCTGCTGCCCAAACTTGCCCAACAAAAAGCCTACAGCTACACAAATGGTGTTTGAAATCCTTTGCCCAACAAGAAAAAAACTTTGTTGCCAGCAACAACAAAGAATATGGTACAAAGAATATGGTACAAAGAATATGGTACAAAGAATATGGTACTTCTAACAATTTTACTTGCAAACAATGTCAACAAACTGCTGTACAACTGCTGCTGAAATCATGAATTATATGGATCAGAATTTGCATGGATAATTTGCAAGATTGCAATCACAAACAAATGGTTTGTTATTGCAAAACAGAAAACAGGTAGTACCAGAGGACAAAGGCAATACCACTGAATATTGTGGAGTTGGATGATGGATTTGACTGGTGGTGACAGATGGAATAGATAGTTTACAATGTTCTCATTGTTTTAACAAAGCAATGATGGTAACAAGGGAAATGAGACAAAATGACAAGGATTGACAGTGACAGATGGTAATGAGGATGGTGTTGATAGAATTTGAGAGGAAACATTGGAAGTATGTTGGAAAAAAGATTTTGCCATAACCATTTCCAATCATAGCAGTAAAAGAAATATGAACAAAACTTGACTTATAGGGTAAAAATGTGCATGTTTGAAAGCAAACATACCAAACATAAAATTTACACCTGTTAGTTTACTAGATTTCTATTATTTTACTAGTAGAAAAGGTTAACATGGCAATTACTAGTAAAATTTTAGCCTTAATTGTGCATGATAAACTCTTTAGCTCTGAATACCCCTTCTTAAAGGTCCAGAATACACTCTCTCTATCAACCACATGCCTCTGGATTACCAGATACTGCCAATTTTTTATTTTGTTAGGTGTCCACACCGTGATTCTGTGACTGCTACAAGCTGCAACAACAATGACAGCATATTGGGAGATTCTCCACACATCACCTGGCAAATCTGACTATGTTGCTTTGGATTGTCACTGGATATCAGGAAAGTGACTGAGGCTAAAACACTACTTGAATTGACATGATGCCTAAAAACTGGTACAGCCAACCCCCTCCTACTAGCCCTAAGTCTACCTGTTACAATCAAAAACAACAATCAATGTTTGA
Source organism: Thalassiosira livingstoniorum (assembly GCA_036939595.1). Classification (NCBI taxonomy): domain Eukaryota; phylum Bacillariophyta; class Thalassiosirophyceae; order Thalassiosirales; family Thalassiosiraceae; genus Thalassiosira; species Thalassiosira livingstoniorum. Next base: position 6,666 of record JALLOT010003527.1, on the reverse strand, counting down.
TATTTTGGGTAAAAAATAGCATTAATGTTGCAAAAATTACGGAACAAAGTTCACAAGAAAACAGCATTGAACTGTTGTTTGTAAGCTTAAGTAATCTACTACAAAAAATTCAAAAATCTTAGACTTAGGTATGAGTATTGTAAGTAACAAAATGTCACTCAGAACTATCAGCATTAGCAACTCATCAAGAAGCTGTATTAAGCTACACTGACAACAGTAATGAAAATCATAATCAATCATAAGTAGTATGACTAAGAGACCAAAGGAGATGAACCATGACTAAATGATACAACAAAACAAATACTGATTTGATTTCTTAACATTTTACCCATTACTGAAAAATATTCTACCAAAAATCATTTATATCTTACAACCAAAGCTTGGATTCAGCTACATTCTATACATGATGACATTTGAAATTCATGTTGAGGTTTTGGATATATTTTTCCTAAAGTAGTGCAGAGAAAATTCAATCATTTTTCAAATCACTTTTTGATTTTCAAAATACTTTTACCATAAATGAAACCAGGAATGATGATTCCTTCCATTATATCAAATATGTTGATAATATATAATGAGTATGTTTTGTCACTCTAAAAGGCACACTGTCTGTAAACATTATCTTTAAAAATGGAAAGATTAAAAAAATAATATGGAATTTTGGAGATGAGATGCAATGTAAGTTATATTGGAACTAAAATGTGCAATAGTAGTGTGCATTGTAACTTGAAGAAATCAATTATATCACTCTTGGTGAAGGTTGGATACTAGGAGCAAACAACTTACAGAAAGGGTAAGCAACATTTTTAAGATGAAAAAACCCAATAAAATTTCACCATGATTCTGCATAATAATAATATGTGTAATCAGGATCCATCTCTATTGGATAATAAGTAGAATGGTCCTCAATCTTAATCTAATGGTAAGGGTTTGTTTAAGTCTTCCACCTGTCATAAAGACATGGAAAAACCTCCAATGTTTAATATTATAGACCTCTCCATTTGGTGAAAGTTATTGAAAGTCTCAACTTTCTTTTGTTTCCATCCTATACATACTATTGCTTTATTGTACTTTGCTCAGTCCAATATCATTCATTGAATAGGACATTACACTGTTAACACATCAGTTATTGTATTCTTACTTTCACTCATTGAACACTGGGCCCTCAATGATTATAATTTTCTTTGATCCACATAACTTTAGTTTTTATATTTTTCCATGACAATTGGAATGATTACAAAGTGTTTACACACCCTAGTTATCCCATGTGTCTTTTACTTTTTCATTAATTATTTGGCTGCAAATGTATAAGATCTTTTGTTTTGATATTGTCATTTGATATGTGAGAGATTTGCTTTTCTATGTTATTCCCTGCTGATTAACTTTTTGAAAGTTGGTTATTTAATAACCTCATCACTAATGACTTGTATTTGGACTGATCCACATGACTATGCAACAAACATTGTATGAACATTCAGTAATTTTAGAATGCTTTCACTAGTTAGTCCTTCTCTCCAATTAGGACATGTCATACACAACATATTCATTTTACACTTGCTCCTAATGTTAGAGACAAACATCACAGGGACATTCTGTTTCTCCATGTGATAAAACAAGTTTAACTTGTGCAATAGAATATTAATATCAATAACAAACAAGAAGTTATTACAATGTAATAATAGGAGAATTTTAACCCATTTGAAGTATGATTGAAGGCCAAAGAAAAACATTCTTGACAACAATGGTAATTACACATTCTGTTATTTATTTTGGAACAAAGTAACTAATCTTTCAATATCCCAAGGGACACCAATGTTACAGCCTCAAAATGACAAAACCAGAACTACACAAAAATTTACACAAAACTAAGAGGTATTGGTGTGCTGAATATCTCCAGTCACTCTTCAGATCAAGAGACGCATCAACTGCCAAGTGATGTTTGGTGACAGAACCAACAAGGCATCACTTCTCTACTATAGTCCTCTCTCCATTGGAACTTGCCAATACAATATAGACCCGCTGTGAATATTTTGTTGAATGGATATTAAAATCAGAATGATAGAGTGAGTAATGAATGCCTTTATAAGGCACCAACCATTTTCTTAAGAAACTGAGAGGTGGCTAATTCTTTATATGTGAAGTTATCAGCTATCAACAGCCTTTAAGATAATCTTCTCTTTGGAGGGAAAAATAGAGAATAATTTAACACCTTGTAGTTGTGACTTTACCTAGCCTCAATTTAGTAAAAATATAGATATACCAGAAACAGCAAGAATATTACAATTTTTTGTTGTTATTTTCCTCTAGTGTAATTTTATTTCAGACATTTTGACTCTTTCTTTGATCTTAAATGCTAAGATGAAATATCTGGCTAATACATATTTTGAATGAAGTTCATTTCTCAAGTCATTGCATCTCTTGTGAGTTGAAGATGCTCACCAACAATGCAAGAATTATCAGTCAGGGGTGTTCTTGATGGGACTATTAGTTAATGGGCATTTGATTGATCAATGTATTGTAGGGCATACTTTTTCCAAGTAGTATTTGTCAACAAATTGCTCAACTAAATATTATGATATTGGTGTTTTGTTATTTGATTGATGTTTTGGCTTTATTCTGGTTATCACAGACATATTTATATCATCTATGGATTACAGGAGATGACATTGACCAAAAATAATCTTTGTCTAGGGTTTTCCTAGTTTTGGTGTACGGTTGGTTGTCAGATCTTCAGGCACATAGGCATTGAACAATTATTTTTTCATTTTTAGCAATGGACTGTAGAACTTCATATATTTTTTTCAGCAAAAGCTGCCCTGAAATCTTTTTCTTAACTTGATTAAGTGTCCTGAAATCTTTTGATTTGATGGGTCATCTTCCTTGTCACAATTTGGTGGGATGTATAAACTCTTTTTATTTGTGGAAATGTTTACATTCATCAAATTCACTACAGGAGTTTCAATTCACAATCAACAGAGAGAACTACTTATTAATTTCAGTACTAAAAAAATACAGCCGCTATGCAAGCTGGAACACTGATTGGTCCATTTTGAGCATCATCAACTCTTTATTTCAGCTTTGTGCCTTGTTTTTTGATTTGGTCTCTCTCAATCTTTTCAAAGGAGGATTTTTTGCCAGATTAAATTTGATGCCAAAATACTGTGAGAAGATCTAGAATAAAGTAAGTTTTTTCACTATGATTAATATAAAGTTATTGTACTCACTGTCACCAACTGCATGTTGAATCAGCATCTGTGTCAAACGCATGAGACATCTTTTGGTAACAATAAAGCAAGCATTTTTTTTTCGAAATGTGTCTATCAATTTAGTAGATTTATAGCGCGAATGTAACCTGTTCGGAGATCACACTGGTAAACGATACTATCAATATCGCAATGATCTAAACATAGTCAAACTAGATCAAACATTTTCAATTTGTAGATGTCCAAATTAATAGTTCCGTCTGTGGTGGATGCATTCATACTTAGTTTGTTTTAGTTGAATACTCTAACTTCAAATTCAATCGAAAGAACAACAGGCGAAATCTCAATTTAGACTCAACTATCTAATTGGCCAATCCTGTTTTGGATTGGACACCATTGAATTTCTTTTCAAGTATTCCTATTCCTGACCACAACATGATGATAATTACGCAAAATCTAACGATTCGACTTTGATTAAAAATAAACTTACATGACATTTTTCTAGAGAGGAAGGCAAGTGCAGTGCGGGGCTTTCTTCAGAAAGTAGGCAGAAATATTTCTTGATTCTGTTTCATCGATGCATGCATGCATATCTGCGGCACAACACAGTAACACAGCATGATGAACGTATTTTGTTTCTCGAAGAAAGCCAAGACCACAAAAGTAATAGTATGGCATCCATGCATTCAAAATTGATAAAACTTTGATGGTGGTCTAAAGTAGGACCTTGAGCACCGCAGTTCCTTATACCATCGACTAGAAATCATAATCAAATCAAGTAACAATAAAGACTTACGCCAAACACCACATAACCGCTTTGAGATTTTCTTCAGTCGAGTCATTTGAAGTGCTACCTAGAATTGTATCGGTTCGATTCTTCAGACTCAGAGGCAATTGCTCTCAAAGAAGCTATGGAGGGGCTTCCAATCATGTGAGGTCTCTGTTGGGACTCAACACCTGTTTCGCCTTTAGTAAATACATCGTTTCCACCGGCACTAGCTCATTGTGACATCGAGCTGCACTTTGATTCTTCATCTTTTCAATCCACATCTTACGGTATTGTCGTCAGAATAAATGATTAAAAGAAGCCCATCATTGGTGAAAATTTTGGATAACACGTACTAAATGAGGAATGGGATGAAATTATAGCATTCTGCTTCATTGACATGGAAGTGTAAAGAAATGCGAAGAGTAGAAGTTGGCTGCCTGTGAAGAGATTCATGCGCTTGAGCCTGTACTCAGAAACGTCACACGTAATAAGAGTGGATTCCTCAACTGAGAAAATCAACATTTCTGTAAGCTTGTATCATGTGTTTTGTGGGTTGTATCCGTTATCACAAATAGCTCCTAGAGACAATACGGCCATGAAGAAGAAAACTCAATAAAATGAGGAAACCCAGTAAGTTGAGCCTCGTGAAAGGGCATGAAATCGCCCTTGGAATGCTTTTCTGCCATAGTATGTAGATCATTGAGGCATGGGGTAGTTGATGCAACGCCCCAAGGCAATCCGAGCATTGTGATGATCAACCATATCTGTTGATGCCGATGAACGCGGTGCTGCTGTGGAGCCGGCATGAAGTCGCATGAACGTTTACTCTATCCGGCGTCTGCTATCTCCACGTAACAATGAAATGATCACGTACCGTGTGATTCTGGACGAGTCAAAAGTTCAGATAAGGATTAAAAAAGGGAGTGCAAGTAAAAATGAACGAAAAGACATAAAATTGGAGCACACCCAATGCCAGGGAAGCTAAGAATATACTCATGCGCAACAAGCACGTCGGCTACAAAAGAAGATCGTGCGTGTCTTTCCGTTGAGATTTCTTTCTCAATTGAAGTGGCAATTGCTATGTGTTGATGCATTGATACAAAAGTCGGAAGTTTGGCAGCACCAAAGTATAATTGGCCGGTGCGTTTCACATTTTGCATCGAAGCACAATTAAGTCGGATCTAACTGAGAAGGAACATTCACTTGCAAAATCATCCAATATATTTCAACACGTCTGATTAGGATGGAACGAGCCAAACTTGAACTTCTTGAGAAGGAATTAGGATAGTCGAAATGCTCCGATGAAACTAACAAGAGACAAAATGCGGCTCGTGCAATTGTAGTACTCGCTCTCGGCACATTATTCATGGGACTCTTGGCACCTTTATTGAAAGTGGGTGATCAAATTGAATTAATGGTGAATACCAACGAGATCAAGAAGGAAAAAATCTCATCCGTGATTTCGTTCAAAATTTAGTACTTCTCTTAAAGCCTGTAAAGGCGGCCGCAAACAAGTGACTGCAGACCCAAAAACGTTAATCCGCATAGAGGGCAAGAAATGGCACATCCATAGGCTCAGATATCAGATATCTGTTAGCAGAAATAACGAAAATGCATTTTCTGAGGGTCAAACTAAAAGAAGCAATAGAAGTAGAAAAATTATTGACTTACTTTGAATAATATTTCTGTCAAATCCAATAATGTTCAAGCTCCACCCAAAGCGTTAATAGATTGCCCGTCCAAGCGCAGCAAAGGCATTCTTGCACCAGTTGGTGCTATCCAGAGAACATCATCTCTATGGCACCCACGTCGCTTTCGCAGCCGTTCCGTAAATTGCACCAAATACGTGCAATGCTGTTAATCACGGAAGAACAGATCAGGCAATCTTCTATGGGAATACAAAAAAGGAGCGGAGTAAGTAGATATTTTTTGAGCAGGAATCCTTTTCGATGGGTACATTATCGTCAATTGGCCTAGATGGTTCTCACCTTCCCATGCATTGATGCGTGTGTCGCTGCGACCCCACAGTCTGCTTGAATCACGAGCGAGAATCAGCATCAGCCAGTCAGCCAGTGGAAGCATGTCCCTCAATCATCGTTTTGCAGCAGCCATGAAGATTCCATGAATTATTCTTCTCATTCTAGTAGATTCAAAGCATGAATCTCAGTCCAATTTCAGGAGGGTATCTTTGTTCATTCCAGGATGCCATTTGAATTACTTCTTGATTTACACAAGCTCTATCAAAAAATGCAAGCATGCCCTGAACCGGAAACGTTGGTGTTGAAATCACGGCATGATGAATGAATCAACCTTCAGCCTTCAGCACTACTTAGTAAACAGTAACCGAAATGCACCGTGCACCGAGCGATACGCCTACTCATTGCATGAATGAAATCTATTGAGATAAGCCCTCCAACCTCCAACCAACAACAAAAGCTTGGCCTGGCTTGGCAGACAGATGGCAGGGTGGAGCAGGGTGGAGCGGGGAATCAGTGATAACAAGAGAGGGTAAAAATAAGAATGGCGGACTATGGCGGATTCTCCCCGCCCGGCCTTGTTGCACCTTTTATGATGTGTACAATACTATAAGTATTGTACAGTATATACTATATTGGGACGCAGCAGCTCCGAGCTTCGAACTTTTGTCATGAACATATTATTTATTTAATTACAATCAAATTATTTAGCATAACA
>JALLOT010003526.1:0-11159 GCA_036939595.1 Thalassiosira livingstoniorum | reverse complement strand
ATGATAGGGGGGGTACCTAGGATGAAAAGGGATCAAGATATGAAATCCTCATGAGATGGGGAAACACAAACAGACTCCCCAGTATCGATGGTGAGTGAAAGAGTGGAGGAAATAGTTTCACTGTTGAAGACGTGAAAGAAGCACTGAAGGAGTTCCTCTCATGATGGGGAAGAAGGACACAAATTGACACCAATGCGAGGCTCGACAGGCATGCCAACCCCAAAAATATGTGCAATTTTACTAGGATCAAAGAAGGATAACCACACAGAGACACAATCAAAAGAACTTGTCAGATGGCAGTGGCTCTGAAGGAGGCAATGGGGTGGGAGGAGGTAGGTGGGAAGCCTTCTGAGTGTTGGCCAAAGTTTGATGGAGAAAACAACATTGAACCCGTCATGGTGGACCAAGAGGGCCATTCCAAATGGAAGCCACACAAAATGTTGATGATGAAACTGAGTCACATACACCAAGAGAAGCTGACCACCACGCAGACACATCATATCCAGCATTGGACCAATCAAGAGGACACATGTCCAAAGAAAGAGCCGATTGAGGTGTGAGGAAATGAGGAGCTGAAGGAGGAGCCGAGGCCGGAACAAAACATGGTGAAAGGACTGATGAGTCCGATGAAGAGGGTGGAGACACCACATCATCATGGCTGAAGGAAATGTCAAGTTCAGAGAGTGCAGGGAGGCATTCCAAGGCACTCCACACCTCCACGCAAGATGTTAACAAATGTGATATCACGTCAAGACCAACAGAACACTGAGACACAACTGAAGTACTTGACTGAAAACATTGATGGGACCATGGAGATGGTGATGTGTTCAATGCCTGATGGAAGAAAGGCAGAAACATGGGACAAAGGAAATTACCACTCAATGACAATGTGCTTGAGATGAACGGTGACTGAAGATGGGATTGAATGGTGAAAGAAGGTGGTGGAAAAAGGGCCACATTGAGAAAACCCTGAACAAGAGGTAGAAGAAGTGTGGCCACAACAAACGTGAAATGGAGATGTTTTGAGAAACAAACCTCCAGACCATGATGACAATGGCGAGAACGCCGAGACAAAAGGCAAAACTAATGACCATGATAGCCATAAGGTGTAACTGATGGAGGATCATGCCAACAAGGAGGTGAAGAGAGAAAGAGACCCACTGTGGTCAACAAAGCCTTGCCAAGGCAACGACAGACACAACAAATGCAAAGCTTGGAGTGAGAGATGAAGGCGTGCCACCACTAGATGAAATAAGCCCGAATGACTTGGACTTCATAAAGACAACCATGAAGAAGCTGAAGACCAACTGTCATGACCAAAATAAAAGGATGTGGATAATAAACACAGTAAACAACCAAACTGGGGTCAGGCCACAGCATAGGTAGTGGATGAGAAGTGACGCAGGCATAAGTGATGTAGATGGAAATGAGATTAACAAACAATGATTCAAAAAGTGGAAAGAATGAAGTTGAAACAATGATGGATAATAGTAGACAGAAAATAATTATGAATTGAAAGATTTGAAGATGTGGGCATTCATGGGTACAAACAAGCCCACCACACCTACTTTTTTAGAGAGTTCATGGCACCAGCAATGTCGGCGATGAATCCACTCTAAGCCTCGCCATCATGATAAGATCCAGAGCTATTGGAGTTGGAACAAGCTCCCCTTCCACAAGCAATTGTTGCAAGTCCTCGTCAATGATGAGATTAGCATACTTTTGGAAGCAGGCCTTGTATTTAGCAGCCTTAGCAGGGTCCTTGTTGGATTTGAGTTTCATTCAAAACTTGTCCACTTTTGAACAAAGAGGGCAATCAGCTGCCAAATGACCCTTCTTCCAACAACAACGACAGTATTGACATTGTGACCACTTGGCACAAGGCTCACGTTGCTGACGACGGCCATTAGAGGTGTCACCAGAGTGCCCAGGGGAAGAGGAGTCACCCACATGCACCAAAGGATCCAAGGGTTCAGTAGACTTGACCGTATCCATAGCAAAAGTGCTAGGGTCCTTGTCAATGCCGTTCCAATGTTTGGCCATGAGGAGCTCAAGGCACCTCAACTCCAAATTGTCAAGAATATCGTCCACGCACTCAATAATAGACATTCTACCAACCAAATGATGGTGAGCCTTTGAAGATTCAACGGCATTCCTAGATTGACAAAGCTGAGCAAATTCTGAGCACGAGGCCCAAGAGAAACCACTGAGAACTGCTTGAACGGAGTTTGACGGCATGTCTTGTTCACCGAGAGCAAGACAAATGGCTTGAATGTGAGTGGAGGCCACTGTGACATCTTTCCCCATAACACGACAAATGTTAAAGTCCGTAATGTAGGACTTCATGGCAAGGTTCACCTCATATGTCATAACAACCATCTTGGAGACCATGATTTTGAATAAGGCGCAACCCCCTGCTGATCCTTGGGCAGCTTGTTATAAATTTGTTGGACTTGGGTGTGCAACGTGTTTTCAGTGGACTTCTCCAAGATCTCCACACAGAAATTATTGCTGTTGATATCAAGATCACTTGCGTTGAATTTCAGAAAACTTTGCCAATTCTGAACGGTCTTGAGATCAAGGTCATTCCACTGCACCAACAAATTAATATGCCCCAAGGCATGCATGAGACTACCAGGATTGATTTGATGGAATTGGTCTGGGATAATGAAAATAGAATTCATGTCATATTTAGTACACTGCTTCTAAAATTCCTGCAATGATTGCTGCCAGAGGTGGATTTCTTTGGCAAGATCCTGACTGTCTCCTTTTGAAATGAGAATCTTCTCATTATTGGGATTGTGGAGTTTCACCGAAAGTTTGTCACAAATCAGGTTTCGTGTCTTGATGCAGTCAACATTAGTATGGCCCATGTCATCTTTAGTGGTAACTACAAATGACTGATCAATACCAATGGTACTGCGACTAACTGCACAAATATGAAGGCCTGTAGGTTCACGAAGTTTAGCATCAGCCAATAGATTTGGATTGAGGGGTGATTGGTGACGACAAGGGGGAGGTCCAGCATGACGCCCCCCAAAGATACTAGAACTAAAACCAAAACCACCTTGCCCCCAATGAAATTGGCTACTCACCAAGGAGTCGATACCATCTTTCTCCTCCTTGAGTGACTTATTGTTAACAAACTCCGGAACAGAAGCCGATTGACTTGAGAACTGGGGACAATGATGAGAATGACGGTGATTATTTCCATCATCAGATATGGGAGGATTGGGCGAATGACAAGGGGGGCATGGAGGATGTGGATGTGGATGTGATGGCTTGGACGATTTCCCCCCTTTCTTGGAGATCTTTGAACCCTTGTTGTTCAAAGCTCCACGCTGTTGTTTTGACTTGCTCCCATGCTGACTTGATGACAACTGCTGTTGACGGTGCTGTGAAGAATTAGAGCCCTGAGCACCAGCACCTGATTGCTGCCCATCATTGGAAGAAGTCCCATGTTGGGACAAAGAAGACCCAGGATTATTATGACTGGGTGACATCGGGACTTTGAAAACACAATGAGCACCACCAGACATTGATGGTTGTGCTGACAGCCGACTGAAAAGATTGATGAGATGACTTTCCATGACTGAAACAGATGTGATGGATGGCACAGTGCCATCACCGGACAAAGATAAACGCTTGACTTGTCTAACAGGCAATTTCTAAGCACCCGACGATGAAAAATGGCTTGACTTGACTTACGGGTGATGACCAAGCTTCCAACAATGGCTTGACTTGTCAACAGGCGATGGCCTAGCTCATGATGACCCAAACTAAGCATGAAGGGTGCTCATAATCTTTAGAGGCTGAGGTCCCACAATAGTTGGTATTAACTTAAGAGGCAAAGCCAAAATGCTTTGCCAATAACAATTGAGCAAAAGACAATGACAATTTGGTAGTAGTAATATGTAGTTAGATGTTATTGCGATTTCAGAACTCAAATTGTGAGCAATTGAAAGACAGGCAGACTAAAAGCTGGGATGTATGTAAGCATCCAGCAGTCACATGATGTAATACTATGTAAATTTGTAGCCATCACACATGTAACAGTGTGAGACAGTAAATGCAAAATGTAGATATGAAGTTGGTCATGTATCAACCACCGAAGAGCTAGTAGACTAGACCTCAGATAGGTAGAGAATGGACTGGCTCTACCAGCCAGATGGAAGGATCCATATGAATGCATATGTAAGTAAGAGCATATGAGACTTTGTATCAGAACCAATGCTGAGTGACCAAATTTAAAATGCTGGAAGTGAATACTTCCTCCACTGGGATGAAACTCAACACAATAGCTATCATCCCATACTCCCTCTTGTGGAAATGCAATTGGTTACCAACCCATTAGCTTTCCAAGCAAATACTGGAATGGTTGGCAAGGGAGCCCTTTGGTGTAATGATCCCCAGGAGTTTCCTTTGATGTGATTTTGGTGAGTGAGATACTGCAAGGACCAATTTGTTCACGGAACCAGTGATATTTGAAAGCGTAGTGTTTGGACCCCAGAGCCATGTGACAAGGTTCCAATTAGCCCAGAGTTAAAGCTCCAACATTATCCTCATGAATTGGAACTTAGAACTTTGACAAATCATCAACAGGTAGGCCAAGTTGGGAGCCGAGCTTGATGGTTTTGTCTATGATTGGAAACAAGTCCTTGCAGGAGGTGCTGAGTGCTACGTACTCAGCCTCCATTGTCAAAAGTGCAATCTCAGATTGGAGCTTGCTCACCCAAAGCACAGGGCAGTTTGCAACACAGATAACATAACCTGTGCAACTTTGTACACAGTGGGGGTCTTGAACATCCTCATGGTTTAGAGCTTGGCAAAATTGGCATCAGGAAAACAATCAATTCCAACTTTCCCTTTCAAAGTGAGGGATGGAGAAAGGATCATACCTTTAGTTTGAGTTCCTTTCAAATACTGACCAATGCGCCTTAATGCCAGTTTGTGTTTGTGTGTGGGGTTAAATGTGTAGCGAGCACATTGACGGACTCGTAAGGCAATGTCCAGACGGGAATGCCCACTGAGGTACAACAACATCCCAATCATGCTTGCATAGTTGATTGCACCCATCGCTGAGATGCCATCGGCATCCTTCCCAAGAGGAGCACATTCAGCAGGTGTTGAGATTATTGTGGACATAGTGCTGCACAAGCCAAGGGCCGAAATGATTTGCTGGGTGTGACCAGTCTGAGTGAGACTAATCTTAGAGCTGTGATGCTGAATATCGATACCGAGAAAACCCTCAGCGGAACCTTCATGATGAAGAAGGGTACCAGCTTGACAGAGAGCAGTGACAAACTTATCTATGGCTGCATCTACTTGAGCCCGAACAAAACATTGTCCACATAAACAATAGCCACACCCAAAGAGCTAAAGAGCAGACACAGGTCAAAAGATGAAGATTTAGCATCCTGTTTGTTCATACAATTGCGGAGGTAATGAAAGAAGTTCTTAGGACTTTGTTTCAAGCCACAAACCAAAACCTTTGGGCAAAGACAATACCAATGATCTCTATTATGAAAGCCTTGTAGTTGGTGAACATACATTTGTTCATCTGGAGATAACTTGGCATGCAGAAATGCAGCTGTGATATCACACTGCATGGTGTGAAGATTGAGCATCAAAGCAAATTTCAACATGAGGCGTGTAGTGGACCATTGCACCACGGGAGACCACGTTTCAAAATAGTCAACACCAGCTTATTGGTGATCCCCACTGATGCAGAGCCTTGCTTTAAATTTCTTAACCAAGCCCTTGGGGTAATGCTTACACTTGAAAGCCCCTATGGATGGGAGGATATTCATATCAGGTGTCTTGAGCATGTAGTCCCAAGTGTCTAACTGACGGTATAGGGTGTCTAATTCATTGAGACAGGCCTTAGTGTATTCGGTGGTATAAGGGCCACTCATGACTTGCTCATAGGATGGGTTATCTTTTGAGATGTTGCAAGCTTTAGATGCAAAGATTTTAGGAGCCATTATCAACAAACTCAAGCTGTCTTCATCCCAAGGATCAGGTTCAAGAAAATCTTTGAATTGTCCCGTTTAAAAGGCAATGTACTGAGACTGGAACCGTCACCATGGTGGGTAGTATTAATTCATAGGTATACTTGCTATTAGTCATGTTTATCCTGAATAACTGACCTTTTCTTTGCCAAATGTGTGTGGCAATCAACCTGGAAGGTGTGACACATAATGATCAATTGACACACAATCACCTGGTTTGGTGTGGTTGCGGCATAGTATTATATCTCGTGCATCCACAGGAGTCACTTTGACATGTTTCTTACAGGAAGGTGTGCAAATGTGAAGTTTAGCCAGATGACAGGCTTGACATTTCAACCCTTTGATGTCACATTCACATGCCCGCGGTTCTTTACAGGGCAAGAAAGGCATAGCAGCCCCAACAATCGGATCCGTAAGCCAACAGCGATCACAAAGCAATGCTTGAACCCATGATATATGTGCATGTGAGACTTTCTGGTGCCACAGAAGAACTTCCTTCAGGGCAAGCAGAAAGATTGTGGTTGACCGAAAATGGAACTGACATATCTTAATGGAGGTGCTGTGCTTCATTCAACAAGACCATGTACTTGATTGTATTGTGAAAACCAAAAGCATCACTCCAAAATAAACTGGGCAATTGATCACCAAGCTCCAACATAGGTTGATTATTTTGCAATGGAATCGTGCCAGTGAAAGACATGCCATTACCCAATGAGATGCTACATGTTCTGGCATTCAACTGAAGTTTGCCACCGTATTGTGCAAAGAGTACCTGCGGACTTAACAGCCAAACATCGGCATTAGGCACATGGTATCCCATCATCTCTACTGAAGTGGGCTTGTCATTACTATCAATAATACAGAGTTTCATCATTCCTTCACCAGCCACTTGATTAGAGGATGAAAGATCCTTGATCTTGACTTTACTCTTTGAGTATGAAATGAAGTCATCTAAATGGGGTGTAATGCACACTGATGCACTGGAGTCAATGATGAGGAGTGTGACCAGTTTGTGCAAGACATTCAACACCGACGGAGACAAGAGATAGGTGACATATGACTGAATGCATGGAGACAAAGGCACTTGCCAACAAGTAGATAATGGTTTTCGACCAGAGCGTGAGACGCAGCACCAACGTGGGAGACAATGTGATTCAAAAAATGAATGGGTGAATGTGCTTGGATCAAACAATGAAACAAAACGGTGGATGAGCACATCCCAGGAGCAGACGTAAGGTGCTGTGTCAGTTGTTGACTTAATTGAATTTGGCCTCCAACGATGATTCTTAAAAATACAGTGAGCTATACGATGACGTGTTTGCCAAGAAATGTGCACCATTGTACAATTGTGTACCCCCACCGAGACACTGGTATTGTCATAGGGAGCAAGGAGAGTTGACCAGTTGCAAGACATACTCCCAATTGGTCCATATGGTAGGTAATCATGTGCAACGTTGGAAAGACAAGGGTCATCATCCAACAAGTCTTGAGTACTGACTGTCCAAAAATGTGTCCGTGATGAAGGACAATAGCATAGCAAACTATGTGCAAGGCTGAACAACACGGACCACCAATCAGAAACTGACTAGAATTGAAGAATAGGCGTGAAATGATATATTGATAGGAAACCAAACATTCGAAGTAGTGGATGTGGTAATCTATCAACTGAATGGGTGTATAATTATAATGAGCTGGGTGGCAACGACAACGGTTGTGTGGGACTGGAGTTATATTTATGAAGAAATTGTTGCCATTTATGGTATCAATGGCATTGGTTGATAGAAGGCTTTGTGGATGCCAATAGAAACAGAGGGTATTCACGAGAGTTCTTTGGTGCAGATGGAGCTTGAAGAGAATTATTAGTTGTTGGAGATGAAGACTGTGAATTATAGCGTTGGAGAATGTAGTGAATTAAATCAAAGCCAGAATTGTAGAGCAGGACGTACAATTCATACCCTATGTAAGGGATGGAGTGGTGATAGAAGTGGATTTGGTGGTGATGTCGTCGCGATGTAGATTGGAGGAGCCATACCTTTTCAAAAGCATATGGTACCACACATGGACATACACGCCCTGGCTCATCGAACAATATGTCATTGAGTTTAATCCACCAAGGAGAAACCCAACATTGCATTTCATCCCACCAGCATGACAATTTGTAGACGAGCTCCCATGTCATTTACCATCCCACAATCAAACATCCTACACATTGTTGGCTAAATAGAAGAAGGATGAAATAGCAAAAGGTGCCACGAAGAATGCATGAAATACTGGTGGTGACCCAGTTTGGTGCTGGTGGAAGCCAAAGGAACAATGGACATTTGAGACCAACTGTACTAGCAGAGA
The DNA here is from genome assembly GCA_036939595.1 of Thalassiosira livingstoniorum. Lineage (NCBI taxonomy): Eukaryota > Bacillariophyta > Thalassiosirophyceae > Thalassiosirales > Thalassiosiraceae > Thalassiosira > Thalassiosira livingstoniorum. The sequence continues at coordinate 2,802 of JALLOT010003526.1, read as the reverse complement.
CTGACGTTGTCCACCACACAAAAAAATGAAGGATCAGATAGCTGGAGATGAAAAGACTGGAAAGCATGTTGAAAATGTCATCTCCACAAGTAGAAGTTGAATTCACAAACTGATATGGTAGAAATAACAAGGATTGAAATAATGGTAGAAACCAAACTAGGGATGACCGACGGAGATGGAGGTTTGAAGTATGAATTATTGATTTTATGGAATTGAGATTGAATTGTAACATGAAGGGAAAGGAATATTGGAGATATCAAGGAGGATCTGATGCAGGATCAGGTGCTGGAAGAGGCGGATCCATGTGAGCCTTAGAAGAATCAGCAGTGCACAACAACATTGATACTTTTATAAACTGCCATTGGATTCGACTGAACAGGGAAATGCAGAAGCTGAAAATGATGAAAATAGTGGAGAATATAAATGGGAAGTGTGGAGTAGGTAGAGTGTTTGCATCAGATGAAGCCTCAGTTGTAGGAAGAAACATAAATAATTGAACATGAAGAATAAACAAAGTACTTGGAATATTTTAATGAAGGATATGGAATGGCGCTCTTGGGGACCAAGACAGAGCCCACCGCCTAAGAATTTCCCAGCCCACAAAGCAATGCTGTGGTGTGGGCGTAGTAGCTGTCATTGGAGTCACTGTTGTCATCTGTATTGTCCACATGTGCTTCCACTGTCTCCTCTGACGATTCAGGATCCTCATCATTGACCAAAGGTTCTGCAACATTAGCACATGGCTCCTTGACTTCGACGGCATCATTATCATCGTCAATAGTCATATTCAACACCTGGTGCAGCCACTTGACATCCTTGGATTTCCCCATCTTCATCCCGCGTCCTGTAGCCATTCGTTACAATGCTTCCATTTTACACAGTTTGCAATTGATGACTTTATGGCCTCTCTGACCACAATGGTTGCAGTTACCAAGGAATTTACCACCATTGCCATGACTAGGGTTGCTACCACAACCAGGGTTATTGCCACGCCCGGGGCCATGGCAACTTCTGTCACCTCAACCACCAGGACCTTGACCAGGAGTGGATGATTTGCCACCTGCAGATTTAGCAGTAGATTTACCATCTGATTTGTTGATAAACATGCTTTTATCTTCACGGGTGGCTCCATCCCAAGTTCTAGCAGCAACTTTTGATTGATACAGATGCTCCAAATCAGTTCAAAGGTCATTCAATTGCTTCTGGATGGAGATGTGCTTCAAATTCTCACGGTAGGAACTCAAATTGTAAAACAAATTATGGGTGGCACAGAGCTGACAAAATTCTTGGTTCTCAGCTTGGCTAAATCCATTCAAAACACATGAGATAGTATTGGAGGGAAGGTCTTTATTCAAATATTGATCAATCAACCGGAAGCGACGGGTGCATAAGCTCACATTCTCACCCAGAACTGTGCAAATATCAAACTTCGTGATGAAAGTCTTGAGAAAATCCATGGTCTCTTGGGAAACAGACATCTGGTGAGTCACGATGAAATAGAACGTAGTTAGACCACCCACTGCTTTCTCATCATCTAACTGGAAGAGATCCTCCTGCACCATCGCCAACAAGGTATGCTCGCAAGAATTGAGAAGGATTTCTTTCGCCCAATTGTTTGCAAGGCTGTCCAACTTGGATGCGCATAATGTGATGGCTCGCTGAAACTTGACCACCACATCTAGCATAATGTCCTTCCAATCATTAATGAGATAACGATACTCCTTGGGACGGATGCCTCCAATGCTTGCAGGATCGTATTCATTGTAAGTAGTGCAGTCCAGGATCTAGAAAATCAAATCCATGTCATATTCAATGATATGACGGTCAAAGCCTTTAATTGCTTTTTGAAAGTTGAAGGTCTCGTCCGCGAGTGAAGCAAAAAATCATTGGATAGCTTTGTGGGATCGATGGAAGGATCCAAGAATTTAATCTTGAGGGGTTTGGTAGCAAAGACCCTTGTTTTCTGAAGGTCCTTGGACTTCTTGCCCCAATGCTTCTTTGACACCACCACTTGCAACAATTTACACTGAGCATAGGATCATGTTGATTGCAAGGTGAGCCAAATGGATTGGCCTTGACACTTGTTTCAGATGAATTTGAACTAGCATTCTAGCTAGACTTTGATGACAAACTGGAGCTAGAACTCAAGCTAGAACTCAAACTAGAGCTAGAACTTGAACTTGAATCATCGTACTTCGAACAACGACGCGAAGAATGATGGCTGGACTTCTTCTGTGCTTGGAATTTCTTGTTCTTTGACTTCTTTGAGCCTTTCAACTTATGGCTCTTGCTTTTCTTCTTGGGTTTTTCAAATGGCACGTGGGAGACCATCTGATTGAGAGTCAAATGCAACTCCCCCCGTCCTGAGTGTGAGTCATGGGCATCCTCGAAAACCCCGTTCTCTTCAATGGGATTGATGGACAGATTCAATGATGGGACTTGCCCAAAAGGATCTCTTACCCCCGTGGGTACCTGATCATCATTGTCACCTTGCACCAAATCCTTGTTCAAAGTGGTACGCTGGACTTCAAGGGCTTTGTTGTGATGGGCATGATGAAGCAACTGCATTGCCAGGTCCACAAGTGCCATGCCACGAGGTGTCTGGATCAAGCAGAACTCGTCGTTGGTCGACGATACACGGCGTGGGTCCATCTCAGATGGGTTGGCTTTGGATGACATGGTGGGGTCAAACTCAGGGTAGAACTCTTTGCTTGCTCCAACTGTGGACGATCCAGATCGCGACGATGGCAATGAAAATGATGATGATACCGGTGAGTACATGAGAGAATGGATCTGACAGCT
>JALLOT010003525.1:0-11160 GCA_036939595.1 Thalassiosira livingstoniorum | reverse complement strand
CAGTAGACTTCTTTATCCATCCCATATCCTCTACTAAGAATTTCTTCACTTTACCGCCAAAGTGCAAAGGGACATAGACTGAAAAGTCGTGATCAAGAATGTGCATTGCAGACAACAAAGTGACAAATTGTACAGAACAAACAGCACCAAGTCCCTCAAAAGACTCAATTTTTCTTGATGAAGCTACTACAAACAGCAATACGTTGCACCATTCCATATTTAGTGCGCTTGCTTGCTTTGACAGATCGCATCCTGCAGTTGTGTACATTGATCCAGCCCTGGATATTGTCAACTACGTCCTCAACTTCATTCTCAAAGTAAAGTTTGTTATTAGAAGGTCCAAATCGTGGGCCAGCACCACTTCCAACATCTTTGTTATCAAGGGAACGCTCCTTTAGTACACAGCAGATCTCGGCCAACTGGATGTAAAAGCAACGAGATGCATCGTAGCTTTCCATCAATATTGTCAAGGCTTGGCAAGCAAGCATAGAATTGTTGCATTGATTGGCAACAAATACCAATCCCTTGATACAATCTCTTTTAGACAGTGATCTAAGCTTAGCAAAAGTTATGAATTGATAAATTAAACAAGAAAGATAACCCTGCAGTTGAAAAATCGAACAGCATGTAAGTTTGGTTTGTGTTTGCATGAAATGAAATGCAAACCACACACTACCTACCATTTTATCACTATGCTCTACATATTTGCAAGCAAATCCATCAAACCCTGTCTCTGGGTCAAGTTTTACTAGATTGGAAATCAAATTGGCTCTCGACTCCTTTCGAAAACAGTGCTTGTTCAAACAGAGATCCATATTCTCGAAAGTTTCAATCAAAAGACGAGGACCCTTCAAATGACTGGGGAAGCTTTCAATGAAGGCCATCTTGCGCCGATCATAATCATTGTGGCTTTCAACAACTTGGCGATTGTAGAGAAGAGCAGAGCAGTAGATGGAATCAGATGTGTATCCTACCCTTGTCAGCTCACTGTTAGTTTCTTCGTCCAAAAGCTGACGTTTAACTGGAATGCTAGCCTGCGAGGTGTAATCTTTTTTGCTGCCATTTTTTGAGTCAACATGTGATTTGAGTAGTTGGGGGGTGATGAGAAGGGAATCAGCATCCCAGAGAGGAATCTCTTCTTTGACTTCTAGCTGATCTCTCCAATCCTTCTGCAGCCGAATGTGCTCATCAGAACGATCTATGACATCATAAAACGGTGTGCCTTCCAAGAATTCTGTGGACATAAAGGCAATGTACTCCCCCAAAGCCTTCATAGCACCTCTCTTTGCATGCTTCGGTGTTTGAATCAACTGAATGTCCACCATGCCAAAGTGATTCTTATGCTGGTATCTATTGGCATCAGTCTTATGCAATCCATTATTACAACGAAATTGATTACGTTTACTTCCACTAACTGGACACTGTGCAAAAATGAGATGAAACAAATATTGTTTGAGATTGCTGAATTATATTGAAAAGAAAGTGTTGAAAGCTCACACACTTACCTTAATCAAATGAGGTAACATTTTAATAAAAAGGTTCGTCAGCAATTGTACCATTTTAGCTTGTTTGGGTGTGTAAGCAGATCTGCATGCAGGCAGGTTTTGCACCATCGGGAAAATTTTGCCATTTGTCAGTTCCTTCGTGTGTGGTGCATGATGTACAACTGGGATCCTCAGATGTGCCATGATTTCCATAAATAAATTAATGGAAAGAACTCCCAGCGTGAAATGTGCATCCTTTCGAAGCCCTTCTGCCAGATATATTTGACCATGGACACACCTATCTAGCCTTTCACAAAATACACCTGCTAACTTGATCTCATTCTTAATGCCATCTTTGAATTCATTAGTTAATATCTTATTAGAAGTCTGGCCATAAAGAGCAAAATACTTCCATAAAGCATGTGGCATTTCAATGGCAAAAAGTGCCTGACCTGCTAAGTCTAAACAAGAGTTTTCATTGTCAATGTCAGTTCATTGTACAAACTTTGAATAAAAATTCAATAATTACAACATAACTTACCAAGTTGCTCAGGAAACTTAAATTGAATCTCGTCTATCCAAAGGTAAGCAGGTTCATTTGTTGGTTTGTGGTCGTCATTCACAAACATGTCATCATCAATTCTCAACTGAAGTAATTCCAAAGCAGATTCACCCAATGCTGGTGCAAGTATCTTTTTGGGTTTCTTTGCGACACCTTTGACTTCTTCTCCTTCTGTGGTCCGTAGTGTCCATACTGCTTCGGGCCAAAATTAGTTTTTGCTTTGCTTTCTGGTTTGTATTCGTCGTCATCAGATTCTTCCTTCAGAGGGCTATGGTCAACACTCAAATCAAGTAGCTGATTCTCCAACTCATCGACGTCAATTGGGTGGTCACTATCTCCTGGCAAAAAAGTTAGATCAATGGTGTTGTTGGCTATGTTTCGCATGCTCCTCAGAGTGTGTCTGGCATTTCTGTCACTTCTCTTGAGGTTTCTTTTCAATCTGATGTCTCCACGATTCTTGGCATGTGGTACCCTTTTATCTCATGGTCTGTTGACAAGATGGAGCACTGATGACATAAGTTATTTGTTTCAAGATATACAAAATAAAAACAATTAAAAACTTACTCGAAACTGTGGAGGTATTGATGCATTCTTCCCTTCTTGCAATTCATCCTCTCAATTTGATCCATGACTGTATCTCTTTCTTTCGCTAGGCTGTCACTCATTTCCGTACTCCCTTTAGATTTCTTTTCGATGAAGAGAATTGACTCGGTAAGATGACCGATAAATTTTTGTTTGGAACTGATTTCGTCCCCGATTTGGAAGTAGAAACGACGGACAGTATACCTCCTGTATTTCTCCGTTCTATCCGCTGTTGTTTGGTGCTTTCTGTTTTTTTGAAGGTACTTGATCCACGGCAACTCGGTACCAAGAGGGATGATATACCTGGTTGCAGGATTGGCATCCAGGGAGATTGCTACATTACACGTTGCCGATAGGGAGTGTTTTGCCTTTCGCTGATTCTTTGATCTCCCCAACTTTCTCCCTGCCTCCTTTTTTGCTTTTGTAACTGCCATGTTTTGAATTCAATCGGTTTTGGTGCCCAGTATGTACTGACAGAGAGCCGCCGGATGTTTCGGAGACTGCGAACAAGCGAATCGCTCGATTCAGCAGCAGACTTCCGGAGTTCTGTTCTCCAAAACAAGAGCAAACCGCTTCGTTCTCAACAGGCAGAGACAATTCAGCAAAGACAATGAATTATTTGCAATTATTATCTGCAGTTGAAAAAGAAATAAATAAAATAGTCAGGTACAAATTCATTATTTAAGTTCAAAAAGTTCAAAATAAAAAATGGGCAGAGGTTCCCCCCTTACCTATGTGTGGGGGTGGTTTTTAGGACTGTATCCTGTCCGCTATTTTAAGAGTGGTCCTCTCTTTTAATCAAGCCATTCGGCAAGAAGTTTCAGGCAACACAAAACCCATCCAAAAGTCCGCCAGAATGAAAGAAGCAGCCAACATTTTGTCAATATTCGAGAATAACATTAAAAAAAGCTAGGGTTAGTGAAATATGGCCAACAAGTATATAAAAAAAGATTGTGTACTCACATTGTGGCCTTTTGGTTTAATTATTATGGCATAGAATGGTGGCTGAGGAAGGAGCACGGACTGGTTCCTCAGCAGAACCCCTGCACAATTGAAATTGCTTGCACGACGAGAAAGCCCACGTCCAACTGAAACACACAAGAAAGACCACGTCCAACTTAAACACTGGAAGGACAAAAATCCACGATGAAAACCCTTGCACAACAACCCTCATACTCGCACAATGACCACCTTTGAATTACAAATCACCGGCAACCACTTGCACGACGAATACCCCTTGGACGGCGATGAAGTGGCAATCACAAAAAGCTAAGTGTCGTACGACAAATCCCCTTGCTTTGCGCTGACGAATGCAATGGTTGCACGACGAGACAAAGCTTGTATTGCTTTTTTAACCACAAACTGGCGGTGGTTATGATGCCCGTCTTGGACAACATCAGCGACGACAAGAAAAGGTGATGGATTTTCTGGGATGACGGCAAAGCTAACCAAACGCCAACCCAGACTGAATTAATTCGAAACTGGGGATGGAGACGACGTACACAGCTTCCGAAGACGACCGGTAACGGAGAAGCGCGTGAAGGATGCGTTGATGTTTGTCAAGGCGGACGGTACACGACGTCGTTGGCTAAGATGATGGCTTTGATGGGGGGGGGCGGCAAAGCTAGCCAACCACCAACCCAAACTGAAATATTATAAAACTGACGGCCGTGACGATGTACACGCCCGACGACTGCCGCAGACGACTGGAGACGCAGACGATCGGAGACGGTGAAGAGTAAAGGCTGCGGTGATGGCTGTGGCGGCAGTATGGGGGGAGGGCGGTTATGCCATGGACGACAATGGCGTCATTGGTGCCTGCCACCGCCAACCCTAACTGAAATATTTTAAAACTGACGGCGGTGACGATGTACACGCCCGACGACTGCCACGGACGACCGGAGACGCGAACGACCGGAGACGGCAAAGAGTAAAGGCTGCGGTGATGGCTGTGGCGGCGGTACAGGGGAGGGCGGTTATGCCATGGATGACATTGGCGTCATTGGTGCCATCATGGCAGGGGGGGGGGATATTATTTAATAGCCGGGTGAGACGAGACAACACCGACAAAGCTGCCGCACGTCGACTATGACACCGCCGGCGGTTAGGTGGATGGAAGCGGCGGTGGGGTGGGCTTACAACGGTTGCGTTCGGTGCGGCGGAGATGGTGGAGCGGATTTGGGGCGAGTCATGATGATTGCCATGGCTGTGGCTGTCAAAAAATAATAGGACTGGGTACTAGGTAGTACCAAAAGTTATTTTTTAGTTTTGGCTATAGAATAGATATCCAAAATAATTTTTTGGTCAAAAAAATAATTTTGGCGACAAATTCGGTCTTGAAAATTTGTCCCGCAGATTGTCCCGGACAGTTCAGTCCCGGACGATCAGACCGTCTCTGTTATTGTAGTTATTATTTTTGTACAAGAAACGATCTATTTCTACCGAACTAAATTCTACCGGTTTTTTAACAGGACATTTTTTCCAAAACAGTTACAATGACTTTTAAATCTCAAAAAAAATCTGATTTTGTATATCTTTAGATCATAGCCAAAATGCATACTTCCCAAAAGAATTCATGTGATAATTTTTCATAGCAAAGTTCTAACATTTTTTTGCAATCCAACAAAATAATGACATGTGATAAGAGCATGACGTTGTGTCATCCCACATGTATGTGTTTATTGATTGTGTGTAAGCCTTGTTGGTCAGATTTTTTCATACTAATTCCTACACAATGAAAATATGTTGATGTATTGCTATTTCAAGGATTTTGGGTAAAAACTATTCTTGAAGCCTCACCACAAGAAAAAACACATAAAATTAAGATTGTCAAGAATCATCCCCCAACCTTCACGGCCATTGTTTTATCATGTCAACCTACTAGCCACTCCCTATCACTCCAGCTCATCAATATTGTCCATGACAGCTAAGTTCAACCAGATTGTTGAAGGAACTCCCACAACCACTCCAAAGCAGCACAAACATGATGGCCTTCAATGATCAAGGTAGCCTAGCAGCCCCATTGTCACTCCAGGTCAACCTGCCAAGGATGGGGTCATTTTGACAACCATGTTCTCCAACTAACCATTCAAGTGCAACACCTCTTTGTCAGCATCCATGGTAACTCAAATCTAGCCAGGTTTAGTATTACATACGTACTCTTATTATTAATGCCTTTATTTATTAGTACCTAATATCTATCATATTATTACAACAGCTCAAGTCTGCTTAAGTGCCTTTTGATAGAGGAACTCAAGATAGTTTTGTATGATGTCAATACCTACAAAGTCATGTCATGGTCATGACAATAAAACACAACTAAATAAATAAATCCTCAACAAAGTGAAAAAGTGTGTACAAATTCTAAATTTAATGAAAACAACATTCACAAAACACAACATTAGATAATTTACCAAATACTCTGAACAGAACCTTAAACACCTTGAGCACCAAAAGGTACTGTGCACAGGTTGTGAAAGGCCTGAATAATTAATTGTAATTACCTGGTTGTTATTTTGAATTTTAATATTGCCATGGTTATTTTCTGGTACACAATAAATACAACTGGATCAATTCCAACTTGAAACTAGTTTGGCATATTTGATTTTTAAAAGCTTGGTGTATCATGAATCTAAAACTATTATTCTAGTGATCGCATCTTTGACTGTTGTCTGTACCAACAGAGAGCTGCCGGATACTTTGGAGACCACAAACAAACAATTTGTTTGATTCAGTGGTACATATCCTTGGTTATGTCCTCCATTTCCAGAATATTTAGAAAGGCCAGTTGAGAAGCCAATGAAATTAAAATGAAAATAACAATTGTTATTGTTGCATGAAATGAGAATAAAAAAATGCAAGTAATTACCTATTCAGTTGATAATGATGGAGTTGGTGCAATATGTACCAGTTGTATATGTACCTAAGGGAAATTGCCATTATGATGGAGAAAGTTTGTGACAAATGAAAAAATAATGTGGGGCAGATGGTGCTGGTGATGTTTGTGAAGGCAAAGAAATTCATTGTGGCAGTAGATTCAAAGCACATTGAATCAATGTCAGAGGAAGTGATAACAACAGCAGTCATCAATAAAGGTTCAAGGTGAATAGATCAATACAATATGTTGTTGATATTGTTGGTTCCAGTTGGTTATTTGTTTGGACTATAGTGGTTTAAGCCAAAGAATCTGTGGTGGTGGTTGATGGAGGCATGGATGTCAATTGCAGCATGGATGGGGGGGATAATCATATCAATATCAATTGATGGATTGAGTTTTGACAATGATATTCATTAGATATTGATTGAGACCACTTGAGATTAATGATTATGGTGGATGGCATTGATGGTCTAAGCAGATGGTTATGGCAGAAGTTAAGATGTTCCCAAAGATGGCAGCAGTGGTGGAGGTTTCATTTTTTGGGAGGGAGCAAAAAGGTACTAATAAGATCAAGTTGTTACTGGAAGTTGTCAGTTTAGATTGTTTGTTGCAATGAGTTGAGTTAGTGACAGCATTGGAGGTTGAAGCTGAGACAAAGTTGAGGGCAGAACAATGAAGACATTAGTAGTGGTGGCTGTGGAGGCAAAGTAAAATGAGGCAAGGGGGTGGGGCAGCAATGAGACATGAAGGGGGCAGAGAATTGAACAAAACAATGTGCTTTGAGCTGAAAGTAGATGCAGTGGTGACAGTCTTTGAGGGGGATTCCATGTGGGAGAGCAGGGATGCCAAACAATGATGATGCAATAAGCAACAGCAATCAATGGCTATTGGCCATTGTTGTGGCAAAAATAATGGGAAAACAATAACAATTAGTACTAGTACATGCTGTATTACAAGATACCCACCTACCAGTTAGCTTTCCATAGTGTTGCAGGTAAGTATGTATGGGTATCATAGATCATGTTGTGATGAAAGCATTTGCTGAAGAAGATAGAACATGGTACTCAAAATGCCACTATTTGGTCATTATGATATTGATCAGCAAATGTTATTATTTTGGAAAATGTCCTGTATGAAATATAGTAGGATTCAATCCAGTAGGAAAAACCATATCTTGTACAATACCATACCTGTTTACCTAGAACTTACAAAAAGTAGTACTCCCTCCATCCCGCATAAAAAGGAGGATTTGTTTCAAAAGGAGATATTAAGGGCTATTTTCATTGCGGAAAAATGTGATTATCCAAATTAAATTCTTCTCTTCAGGACCTTTTTATTTGTGTATGACATTCTAGGGGTGTCTTCATGGCATCACAGTCTAAATGACACTTAAAAAAGTCACCATCTCCCCATAAAACTAATACAACTAACAATGACAAATCTGATGCTGCTACTTCCAATTCATTGGACCATGAGTGTTGACCATTTACAATATACCATAAGCTTGCTTTTGTCAGAAATGACACACAACTAAGTCCTATCAGATACCATGGTTATGTAGTGGAGGCAGTAGATGACGACTGGTGATGGTGTTGTACTCCTCCAAAACCAGGCCAATCTTTGTCTTCAAAAGTGTAGAATCTATAGAAGGCTGATAGATTCAATGCCAGTGTGCTGAAATTTTATCTGGTGCTTGGCCATTATGGCCATAGTTTCCATTGATGCTTTTGTAATGGTAAAGTCCACCAAACACATTGCCATCATTAGAGATACATTGGTCATCATCTGGAAGAATAGAACTTAGTATTGAAATACTCCTTTTTATGTGGGGCAACATCAAACTTCAAATATTCCATTGATGTGGAACAGAGGTATTATTTATTACTTATACATACTCATAACATGTATGAATGTATGGTATGTATGGTACAATGCATAAGTAGGTAGTAACAATATATTATGTACAATGAAATTGGGACACAGCAGCTCCAAGTTTTGAACCTTTTTGACTAAGCTAAGAAACAAAATAATAATAAAACATCCAAAAACATTCAAATTAATGGACAGAAACCACTAATATTCATGAATGTTATTCAAGCATACTACTGGGTCTGTTTTACAAAAATGAAGCGTGGCTGATTTTTTATGTTCCACAAAAATAATGGTTTACAGTACTAATCCTATTTTACCCTCTATGCTCTATGGTGGAGGCAAGCAGCTATACCACAAGTCAATGGACCTCCCCATCATGAGAAAACTGCCATAGAAATAAATTTATTAACAGTATTCAAAAATGGAGAAATGTAGCCATAGATGACACTAACTGTATAAGATATCTGTGCCTAAAATTGACAGCTAGTGTAAATACAGCCATGTATGCAACACTTCTCAGCAGAGCTTCTGTTGGCACAATCACCATACCAGGGCATCCAATGTGAATTCATGCTGACCATTTCTAACTAAACCAAGCAGAGGTATATTCTATGGTCAGCACTTCTTGTCTGTTGTGGCAAAAACGCCAGTAGATTAGTCATTCAAATATCAAAAACTCTCATTCTGACATGACAGTGATGTTATTTTTAACAATGGTTTAGGTCATGTTGCCATGGAGAAACCCCTAGGGTGTGAAATATCATCAAAAAGATAAAAAAGAGAAGAGCTCAGTCTTCATAATGAAAAACTATTATATAGAGCTATTATTGTGCTTCAGCTCCTTTAACACTTGGATTCACCATTTTCTTGTGGAGCAGACCAAGTGCAAAATTGTTATCACTAGCCTTTACTTTGCTTTGGCTAGTGTCATCTGCAAATCTGTTTACTCTTTTTAGATCCAAAATATTTAAAATTTGTAAAAAAGAACTGTTGAAAATAACAGTAAATGGAAAAATCACTTATTTTTTGTCTTTTTAAATTCCCATACCATTTTTTATTGTCTAAAGCTTGGGAAGACCAAACATACACTGAATGGACCTAAATTGTCAAATATTCAAATTTTCGATTTTCCATATTTCTTTTTTAATTATAGTTTTCTATACATGTGTTCATCATTAAATAACTCTGTTTTGTTGCCAAATATTCTCTTTTATTTGTGACAATTAAATTATAAGCTACAATTTTTTTCAAGCAAATTTGGTTGAAAATAGCATACTTTGACACACTCTTTTTTGAGAGACAATGGTGTATAGGAATTAATTATTTTTTTTTACACAAAATGACATGAAAGAACAACTCAAATTCTGTGTATGGAATGTTACAGAATAAGAATAACTACAACAAAGCATGATGTGCACATTTCAAGCAAAACAAGGGACAACAAGCACCACCAATCAACCACCACCAAGATTATGCCCAATGTCTCTGTCACTCTCTATTGTGTTAGATCAAATGAAGTGAATGAAATCAAAAATGTTGTAATTCATATAAATTTCTTAAGGGGGTAATTAAGCATCTCTATTTTTGTGTCAAGACAAATAAGCATGAACCAATTGAGAGGTCTGGTATTTTTTACTTGAAGAAAACAAAGAGTTTGATATCCACATGAATCTTTCCTATGAGATTTATTCAGAAAAATTCCAAACATTAGATATTCAAAATAAGTTCCGATGAAATTCAATCCAAGTTCACTTACAATAAACAATGTGCCAAGTTTGTAAAATCAAATGTTGATGATCAAGAGGCCCAATGAAAAGACTTGAAAAAGAAAAAACAAGGTTTTTCTTCACAAATTATTTATTTTAGGTTTTCTATGAAGAAATCATTACAAACACTAAACCTACCATCAATATGTTTTCACTGGTTTTTCATTGAAGACTCAGAGGTATTAATATATGCATTTGTGTGATTTTTTGAAAAAAGACTTCATATGGCAACCTAGGACTCAATAGAATTGCTGCAACATCAATATTAATTGCTTTACAGGAATTGCCATTTCTCAGCAAATATTTGGAGTTTTTACTTAAAAATTGCATCAGATTGAAGAAGATAAGTATTTCTATAAGAAGAGAAAATAAATTAATTGTTTATCCAGATTTTTGGATTTTTGCAACCATTTGGTGTTTGCATGTCTTATTTTAGCAATCATGGCCCTAAGATATTGTAGTTGTAGGTATGCAGACACAAAAAATCTTGCAAACTACTGTTTCTGTTCTTCTGTGTGTACCTGCATCTCTTTTTCATCCACAAAAAAGAACTAAAAAATAACAAAGTTAATGACTGAGACTCATGATATCTGTTTCTCATTCCTGTATTTTTTTACCACAGAATTTCTATTCTGCTACCATACTATTCTTTTTCTACTTAAGAAACAAGTTTAAGCCATTTTTTAACAGAATTAGCCGGGGTTTCCCAACTCCAGTCCCAATTTCATCTCCAAAGGGCCTGATACTTACATAATTACATATCTGTTAATGAATCTACTATTTTTTAATATCATGCATAGGAATAGGTATAAGTGTAAGTTTGTAAATAACTTATTTTGGCAAAAAGGGAATGTACCAGTTTAGGGTAAAGTTGAATATGTATCATTGTTAGATTTTAGTTGGTCATATATCACAGTTAGGGTTTAATTTGTCAAGTATCACAGTTAGGTTTAGAATTCTTCTACATCAGAAACCCTCTTATTGCCACTTTTGACTTTTTATAACTATGCATAAGTA
>JALLOT010003524.1:0-11160 GCA_036939595.1 Thalassiosira livingstoniorum | reverse complement strand
TTTATTAATTATGAGCTATTTACTGCTTGTTCATTGGCAGGTCCCCATGCCAGACTCTCCTCCTGTGCATACGTGGTAAGCTTCCTAGTTTTCTCCTTTTGAATATCTTTTTATATCTTTCTGACACGGGAGCTACAATCTTGTCCCCAACAGGCTTGTTAACTTGTTAGTATTACTTATATAAAAAGAATGTATTGATTTAATTTTGGGAAAGGACCTATTGGAACCAATAAATTATGCACAATACTAGAAATTGAATTTTATCTACGTTTGTTAAGATTTGTTAGTTGGTCTTGAGGAGAACACCTTGAATTCATTGATAATCATGAGTCTTCACAATACACTGCAGTCAAAAAAATATGTGGGATGGAGTTCATAAGTCACTATGGAACACTTGCAATATGCCATCATTCCATTCACAGGGGAACTACTCATGTTGGGATGACAAAGTTGGTACAGGACATGCAATGGTGCCCCAAATATTGACAGAGCAACAGGTATTACACATTTGTGGAGAAATATAATTTAGAGAGTTAATGTGGACAGCTTCTGAGTCATACATGACTGAGTGATCACAACTCCAACATGGACAATGCACAATAGTTTTGTATTTAACCTGCAAGATCTTGTAAATGGGGATATAGTAATTTATACTCTATGGATCCCAGTACAATTCTGCAGTGGCCTTTAGTACTCATTCATAAAAGGGGTGGGTCTATTCAAGAAACTGCAATTTAGGAAGGACTTTCTGCTTGTTGTGAATAGGGATCCAATAAGCATACTATAATCAAATTTCAGTTTAATCATCATAAAAATTATTTCTCCAAAAGCAAAAGAGTAGTGTTTATTAGTACTGTGGAATTTTTGCTGTGGAATTCTTGTAAACATGGCATTCTTTCCAAACATTGTATAGAGATCATTTTTAATCAAAACAGAAGAAACAATTAAAAAACAAAATACTATGTGTAACTAATTCTAAGCAGTAAACTACAACTGCTACATTTGAATACATTTTGTCTGCTTTCAAAATATTTATATATGAAAAATCAAAGACAGGTTTATAATTTTAAGCTGTGGTATTTTGAGTTTTGATGCTAGAATACTGGAATTGGTATTATGTTCATGTGGTCCATTCACATGATTTGGAATTTTTTGGATAGGGGAAATTTCAAAAATGGGGCATTTTTTTTGTTCAAATGAACTTTTAAGCCTCAATTAATATTTTTTGAGGTACACTGAAACTATCTCTGTTAGGTCAATATGCAAAAATCATTAGTTTTGGTGCTGTAATTGCCAAATATGTTGAAAAAAAAAATATTTTGACCAGTGACCAAACTTCCCAGACAGGTCTACATAGGAACACATAGAATACATACCAGAAGGAAGCGCTAAGAGCTATACAGAGTGTAGAATACTCATAAAAAAGTAAGGACATAGATAACCTAATAAATTGTTTTGGGCAAAAGGCAAAAGTACATAAATCATACACTAAAGAATCATTCAAGAGATTCATTAATTCCTTGTGTCCTTAAGAGGCTGTAGATTGCACAAGTCACAAAAAAATCATTAAAAAAGATACGTTTTTGTGTACCCTTGTTAGAGCTACAGCTACAGTGTTTTGTTCAACACCATAGCCCACCCCAATAAACAAATGAATCTTCCACCCTGGCAAACAACAATGTTGGCTGGATTTTTGTTACTCAACTTGCATGTAATGAATTGAATAAAGAAAGAAGCAATAAAAGCAAATCAGTCAAAACATTACACACATCCTTAACTATCTTTATTTCCTTTACAATAAAATAAAAGACCATAAAAGACTACCTGATAAATTAATATACCAAAACAACAAAGAGTGATGGTTTCATGGGAAAATGAATGAAAACCATAACATTCATAAACCTTCACTTTTCATGATCTGAAATGATGTACCAAAGTCCAACAAGACAGACAACTATAGGTTCAAGAACCTCAATAAGAAAAATAATTTTAGAGAATGACCGTACAATCACCAACAGACATGGATCAAGCTTGGTCTTCTCTGACAACCTGCAAACCAGAGCATGGAAACAAGGAACAAGTCCAATATTTCAATGAGAATTGTCAAGGATGTGACAACAAAGAAAATGGAATTATCTCCTCAAACCCTTCTCAAATGTTTCCAACAATCTCACCTCATTGTTGCTGCAATGTCAGTTGTCATGTCATAAAAACATTACTTTTAAGAAGACAGAGGAGAATAGAAGTGGTGATTCAACAAATCATTGAGGACAACAACTGCGTGCAATGTACTATGCCTTATGGCCCATATCCCACAAATCAATTGCTACTTATGATGACAATCCACAGCAACAACTGATAGGAATAATATTAAGATACCTTTGAGGAGTCCCCATCAAGTGTGGGCTCAAAGTGATGGTATTGGGGAAGGGATGGAAAGTTCTGGTAACATCCACCAGGGCACATGTAATGTTGGTGGTCAATATTTACAAGTTGGAAGAATAATGTCTTAGAGAACAACTTGCCCAACAATTAGCCTTTACATTTACATCAGGAGCTAGTTTTAGGGCAATGAAGGTGAAATAGGCATTTGTAAGTTACCTCATTGCCTTGGCAAGAGGCTGTTCCACAGCACTGCCACTGTAAGGGGGTCACTGGGGAAATGCTGAAACAGGATCATTTATATAATGGTGTGGTTAGTAATGAACTGAATGGCAGTGGTAAGTGGCTGGACAAGTCAATAGCACCTAATTCAATGATAAACTTACCAGATGCAGTGTTGGAATGGGGGTGGAGTTGGTAATTTCCAGGGGTGGGAGGAAAGCCAATATTTGTTATCATTGTATGGCTTCTTGCTGGCAGCAATGGTGCCACCATTTCAAAAAATTACAAAAATGGTGATCTAAAAACATGATTTCTGCCACATGACTCAATTACTGGGAAGACTCTTGGGTAGGAACATTTGAAAACACCTTGTCTGTGTGCCTACCAAATAGATTTTTATTGAATTGAGTTTAAGTGTACCTAATTGTTTGCACCATGTTGATGGAAGTGAGCAAATTTGGAAAACTCATTGTGTGGGAGGTATCAAATTTTTGAACAGCAAACCAAGGTAAATTGGTAACAATTTTCATGAGGATTGCTAGTGCTGCTGGTATATACCAAAAATGATTCCCACAATGATTGCTAAAACCTATTTGAAGTTTCTTCCTGGTTGCCAATTAGAATTAGTGGAATGTGGAAGTGAAGCAATGAAGTCAAAACAAGTACTCTACTGCCTGACATTTTACCATCAATTAGGTAAATATTACACAATGAAAATACATTACACGATTCTATTTTCCAAGTACTTAGGTATGTGTGCATGATATTATTGTATGTAGGTATAGTTGTAGTGGTTACTCCTGCTCTAAGGAAAAGAATTATTTGAGTAGAACATAAGAAGAATCAAGTAGAAAATATTTGAATTATTCCATTGAGTGAGATATCAAGCCTTACATATCCCACTATACCCTGACAATTAGGTACCATCAGAAACCCCTTTTGTGTGTTGTTTGGTAATATTTACCAATTCCTTATTCCCTCAAGCAACAATGACGGTTTGGTTTTCAAAACAAACACAGTACTGGTAATACATAGGTACACAAATGAGTTTGGTAAAACTAAATATTGGCCTTTGTGCAGGCACATTTAATACAACCTTTCAGTTTTATTATTTTCAACACACTAGTTCTATAAAATAAAAAATAACTTTATATTACTAGGTTTTGGTATTATGTATGCAATCCAAATTCAAAAAAAAAACATGAAGATGGGATTTAAATTTGTTAAGTTATTTACTAATGCCCATTGTATTGATTTGTTACTTTGTGTTTTGTAAGTGATAAAACCCTAAACTGGGTTTGCAACCAAAATTTTGGTTTTAAATTGAAGACATCATTGGGTTTTAAAGAGCTAATTAATTTCACACAAATTATTCAACATGCAAACAGAATCATTTTCAAATCAATGTTAAGAGAGATTAAGAGAACTTGGTGGACATATGCAACACTCCATTTTACTCTTGGTGATAACAAAATTAATGTTGTCATCATGCAAGGCACTCTCTGGCCAGCTTAGTTCAGGGTACCTCCCATGGATTACCATGAGGATTAACACTAACTGAACTGCTATGACAACATAGTTTGTTTCAGAATGGAATGCAATTTGTTTAAGAACAGAATATGACAGCTTGGCTGTAAAAGGCCAAAATCTTGGTAGGTACCACCACCACCAACAACAACAACACTAAAACAACAACAGGTCCCACTGGCCAATCAGAGTTGGCAAAAGATACTGTTAATCAGATTTAATGCAAATAAAACCTGATAAAGAAAGTAAAAAAGAACAATAGTCATTGTGAGATAAATGCCAAAAAACAAAAAATCAATGAAAATAAAAATTACTCACATATTAATTTTTTAAGAAGGATTGAACATGTTGACGAGCTCTCTATTTTGATGATGAGAGCTTGTTTTGACAAAGGGCTATTGTTGGCTGCAGCGGGTGCTCAAATGATTGCAAGGGCAGTGGCAAGAGCTTGTATTGACAAGCTCTTGATGAGCTCTTGATGGCACTGGTGAGAGCTGGTATCAGCAAGCTCTTGATGGTGTTGGCAAGAGCTGGTATCAATGAGCTCTCAAGTTTGTTGATGAGAGCTTGTTTCACCAAATGCTCTTGAAGGCATTGGCAAGAGCTTGAATGCTCACATGGCATTGGTGAGAGCTCAAATGCTCTCAATAGCGTTGGCAAGAGCTCCTATTGATGAGCTATTGATTTTGTTGATGAGAGCTTGTTTTGTTGAAGCCCTCAAGTGCTCTAGATGGCAGTGACAAGAGTAGAAAATGAGAGTTTGAATGATCTCAATGTAGTAGCTTGAATGGATGGCAAGAGCACGAAGACAATGACAAAGACGCTGGCATGAATTGATGATGTTAACAAAGTCAATCAAGGCAGTTCAGAAGGCAAGAATTATTTAAAATGTAAAAACTAAAAAAGGTTGTAACTTCATAAATAAACCCAATAAATATAGTATTTGGTTTGAATTGGTTGTTTATTGCTATGGATAATAAGGTACCTAAGTACGGTTAAATGGTAATATTATGGCACAATAATAATAAGTATTCTGGTAGTAAGGTATGTTGTAAGTACTACCTGCTACTTAAGTACAGCCTAGGCAATAGAGGAGTACAACTTACCTATTACTAAAAACTACAAGTAAAAACCATTTTTATGGTTTTAAAAATGATGGAAACACAGTTTTTAATTCCAGATTTAAGTATTTTAATCCCAACACATTTTTTTAGCCACTTGCAAGATAATTCAGACCCATCACTTTGATACTACTACCCATCCTAAAATTGATTGTAAGTACCTCTACTGGTAATAAAATACTCTCATCTGGCTATCGTACCTTGCATAACTCTTCAATGGATTCATAAAACTTTAGAAATCAAAACATTAACATTTTTTTGGTTTTTATTACTAAAGTTTGGTTAGAAAAGATCAAACGTCACCAAAAAGGGGTTTTCAATGACTATTACTATATAATCATATTAGTACCTATAATCACAATTTCACAAGTAGTTGTTAGTAAAAATGCAAAATTCTATTTTGCATGAAAAAATTGTTTCACTCAGTTTCATTTAAAACCACCTGGGAATATGTTAGTTTACACATTTAAAATTACTAAGGGGATAATATGGCTGAGCATCCTAGTTAAGTCACAATATGCATTATTCTAGTGTAGGTGTAAGCAAATTTTGTAACAAAAATAAAATGCTAATTGAAATGGTAAGTTTTCCTGGCAGCGCAACAATGACGTGATCTGTGGACACAATAGGACATTTCTTTTCCATTGCAACACTCAACTAGTGCATCAAGGCCCTCCCAGTTGGAGGCATTGCTGACAGTCCAGGCAAATACCATCATTGTTTCCACCAATGGCAAATGTGCTGCAACAATGGTAAATACCCTGTGGTCATATTCACTCAACATGGTGTGTCTACTTGCCCTGTTGAGTGGTTGTGACACCTTTCTGCTGCTTTTATGAAATGGGGAAGGTCCTTTTGGTGTTGTAAGCTGGGTGTGCCATTGTTGATGGAATTAGAAGTTAATGGCTGGTCTGAATGGTGGATTTTGTGACAATCAATGACATAGGTAAGTACCAATTCCTAGGTATTTTTTTAGTTGACTGACAACACATCCAATTGCGCCACCAATCAATTTGTTGATGCTATTACCAGAAGGTGCTTCACACAACACTTAATTTCAACCTACACACTAGAGTCTGTACCAGAGCACCTTGCTTGCAGTTGCCTAATATCATCAAGAATCAACTGTGACTAGTTCACAGCTTCTGCCCACAGCATTAGTATGGGCAAATTCAAAAAATAGATGATTTCTTTTTTGCATAAAATCATTTTTTCAACCCTTAACTAATTTTCTTTGAGGTGTACTGAGACTATATCTGTTAGGCCATCATGACAAACTCTTAAGTTTTGTTGCCCCCATTGTCAAATTATTGTGTTTAATTTTCTATGTTGGTAGTGACTGAAATTGCCAACAGATCTACATAAGAACTCTTTGAATATGTACACAAAAACAAGCTCATTGCAGCAAACCAATCAAAACTAAAACTTAGTCAATATTCTATGATTTAAATTCATTTTATGAAATCAAATAAATATTAGCTCTAAACAATTAGATCAAGTCATTACACACTAGAAATACTACCAATTATATGTACCATCTGTACAAACAAAACTGCAGATAAATTTTTCACATATACTCAATTTGAGAGAGTTCAAAATAGAAAAGAGTCAAAGAAAGGAATACTACAAAATAGAAAACAAAACACAAAACAACACACTTTGGCCTTGTACTCCACATGGTAGGAACCACTTCTAAACCTTTCATACTTCCTGGATACATAGCATGTACCTGTACCACACTTTTTCATCATCTTTCCTGTTTTGCTGCAAAAGCAATGTACACTATTCCATCTCATATGGGTTTGAAAAGCATATCTCCTCCAATATTCACACCCCACAACAACACTAATAAACTTCTTAACTCAAACAAAACTGGCAATTACCACCACAGTGATAAATAAAGGAAAGTAGATTAAAATCAAAAGTGCAAGCCTGTTGCTAATACCACAATGATGATGAAGTAGATATGTCTAGTAGCAGAATCAAAGCCTGAAGTTTGGGAGAAGAAGGAAGATAACACATAATTTGTTAGATGGAATAATTTTTATTTAAAAATTACAAAAACCTTAACTTAATGTTACCTAAAGAAGTCCTTGTGGAACATTGATTGAAGTTGCACAACCAACACTTGTGGACACTCTTCATTTCTACTCATCATCACTGAGCCAATTCTGTTGATTAGATTAAGTACTATTCAATAGATAAAGCCAATGAATAATGAGAAAATAAACTTGATGATACCACATATGCCTCCAAAGGAGCATTGCACACAAATTATCTTCTCTAATTGAGTCTGTGTCAATCAAAGCATTTGAGAAAGAAAAGGTTTAGTACTTTACAAATGTTTCTTTTTCAGATATTCAAAAAGGCTTACCTTCTTCAACAACCACTGCTGTGAAATATATTGATTCTTTCCTCAAACTCAATTTAACAAGCAGCATCATTTGAGAGTGATGGTGATGACATTGACAAGACTGGTTTCTCTCAAATGATGAGCATTGGCTACTCATGTTGTATTAGACAACTGGGGTACAGTGAGCCAGGAGACGAACATCCTGGAGTGAATTATCATTTTGTGAAAAATGTTGTGTCAGTAAAAGTAACCAAATGAATGCAATTTGATATAAGACAAGAAGAAAACTTATATTGCTGTCTCTTCATTCTGGGACCATCACCCCCGTCAATCAAATGCTTTATTTAGAGGTATAGCAGTTAGTGACTTTGCAAAATCTGGCAGCTGGTACCATAGCTATCACATGTCAAGAACATTAAAAATCATTACTCTCAGAACAACAACCATTGCTAGCAGGACAATCGGCACAGAGATTACCCTGGCAACAACCTGCTGCTTGGTTTTGTGTTTGTCAATGGTGCTTTCCAGGCATTTCCATGAGCATGGAAAGGATGTTGGTTTCAGAAAAGAGAGAGCAGAAGCCATGACCCAATGCAGATTCAGCTTTCAACAGAAGACAAACTGACACAAACTGAACCATCAATTTTGGAGCAACCACTGGCCACTAGAGGATCGAAATAACAAATAACCACTATCCACTGGACCAATTCAATGCTTACCTTCCTTATCTATTTAGTGCTTGGGATGGAGGGATGTTGAACACATGTTGTTGTTTAAAAGCTGCCAAAATTGTCAAAGTGGGAGTTTGCCTCACTTCTTCAAGTCAAGAACTGAAAATTATGATCCCACTGGATGACTGATGTAAGCAGTTTCTCTGAACCATCTGCATACTACCAAAATCCCCTCCATTAGAACATCAATCACTATTGAATGCATGTTCTGACAGATGGGTTTTCTATTATTCCTATGCAAGGCATAGTTGGGACTTACAAGATTATGGTATTGGTTTAGCAAAATTATAGAGCTGGAAACTGTAGAATAGGCCATTTTTGCTAGCAGAGTGTGATCAAAAGTGACCCCTCTACTCAAAAAAATAAATGTAGCAACCAGTCACAAGTCACAAATAGACAAACATCAACAAATGAAATTGTCCCTAGCATCAGACGCTATAACTAAGTTTATGACAAACACAACATGCTTAAGTACTGTAATACAGTTCCTAGGGTGTAGAGGGATAAAAACCACAGAATCCTGGAATATTTAAACACCTGTAAAAAGGGAAAGATTAGTACCTTAACTTTGAGGTGGGAATGGCCTGTTGTCCAGCAATGGACAAGCACCTTTTCTCCTGCCATAATGATGGTAAGTACTGTGGTGTTGTCATTGTAAAGATGAATAATCTGAGGCTTCCAGTAATCCCTGCACCTTGTGAGATGCTCCAACTATGGTTCAACCATCTCATCAGCCCCTTGACTGGGAGGGAAGATGGTGTCTCCATGTGAGGGGGATGAGGCACATGTGGGATTAGGGTGGGTTGGCTTTTCTGGGTGGTATGGCCATTGTTAATCATGAACAAGCTGCTGATCATTTGCTACGAGAAACAAGGTAACCATGGTGGGGTCTTTACTTGTGATGGACAAATTTTGGCTAATCCAAGGGCCTTGTCAACATACCCACCTGATGTGTGGATATGGTGTCTGAAGGTCGGAGGCATGTGCTGCTGTGGGGAGGGTTTAGGGTGGCATGTTTGGCAGCATTGTCATGGTTGATTTTGTGCAAAGCTCATGACTCAACAAGTGAGAATGAACCTTTAATAAAATGGCAGCAATAAAAACAAATAATGATCTGAGCCTGAAGCCCAAGCTTAATTTTCCACCAGGTAGGATATTGATTTTGCAATTGAATTTCAGCCCCATCACAGATGCTTAAATATGATGGGCAACATGCAGATAGAGGTCAAGGTATCATTTTTTAGAGAAAAAATATGTAATTTTTCAGATATAAATAGTAGTTCTAAAATGATGAGCCTGTGGTACTCAAGGGCCGCAGAAAGGTTTCTTGCCAGATCAAGCAAGGTCCCAATTTTGCAAAGAATACTTTTAAGTACATGACAACTATAATCTCTGCCACCCACTTGTGTCCATCAAGGACACCTGAATTCAATATAGTTTTTCAACTGACCACTTAAGACTCAAGTACTCCAACAAATATGTATCAAAATGCCAAAGATTTCACTTTATTTGCTTGAATCTATTTATTTAAAGGATTACCAGGCAATAACATTATGAAATACAAGAAATAAACTTGCGGCCTTATACAATAAGGATAATTTTAGACCAAAATTGTTTTAAAGTGCTACAAAAGAATGTTTTTAACCATTTAAATTAATTATGCTACATGATTTTTTGATTCTGTTTCATTATACACAGTAAATAGATTAACAAAAATCAATTTCACTGTGACATTTATGTTGTTCTGCATTCAGAACAAACCAAATTGGTTTGTAGAATACACAATTCATAGAGAATGGCCATTTTGTAGATTAGATTTAAGAGCTAAATTATTGGCAGAATCAACAAAAATTACCCTTTGTTTTGATCTTACAATTTTCAATAATCAGTTCAATATTCAATATAAACTTTTCCATTCAAGTGAAATTCACAGAACAGACGAAAAATTTTGGTAAAAGAATTTTAGAAGAAATTACTATTTTTATCCTGGGAATGATTGATTTTTTTAATATTTCGAATTAAATTAAACACTTTTATATATTGATTTTTTTATAATATATTTTTCCTTTACTTTTTATGTGGATAAATCTTAAATAATCTATTTTAGAGATAATGGTAGTGATTTACAATTCAAAAAAAGGTTGCTTTGTAACATCGTTGGCATAGAAACTTACATCTTCAAATAATTATTCTTGTGAAGTATCATGAAAAAATGAAGCCCAATGAGGAAATAAAAAAGCAGAATAAAATATAAAATAGCAATGTTTCCCTTGCTCCTGCCACATTTGTTCTACATATTATATCCATGTAGAATTATTTGGTATGAACATACTACCAATGTAGAGTCAATGCTGTTTTTGTATTTATGTACGTAGATATGTATGAATTTATGAGTAAATTGTCACGTATGTATGTAGACAATAGAAGTACTAGGCAACTTAACTCATCATTAAATGTATATGAAAATGCACCTAGAAATTCAGTATTGATGGTCCTGCATTTGGCCCTGCATCTAAGGTCCTGCTATCTAATGATCCTGTTTTTTTTAGATTTTTGGAATTTGAATTATTTTGTTTAATGAAATTTTGCATTTTTTCGTTGAAAATTGCACAAATTTCAACAGAAAATTACAAAATTTGTCAAATTTTGTATTTTCTATGTAATTTTGTACAAATTCTACAAAATTCTATTAAATTTCAAGTTTCACAAAATCACATGTTTTATTACTCCTTCTCATTTTTGAAAAAAAATGTTAATATTTCAGAGTCGTTAATGCTCTCCCCTTAATGCTCTCCCTATTGCTCTCCCTGGAAAGTTACTAAAT
>JALLOT010003523.1:0-11173 GCA_036939595.1 Thalassiosira livingstoniorum | reverse complement strand
AAAGTTTTTTGGGAAATGCTCAAATTTTTGCAATAAGGGTCATTACTGCGCCTCCTTGATATGTAGGTATCTATTTTGGAATAGCTAGGTAGATAGTAGGCGGGTACCTAGGTACTTAGTACACTACCTAGAGTACTCCATGGTCATAATATGGTAGTAGTAGGTATATAGGAATAACTAGGATAGCAGAATTCTTCTAGTATATATTGTTTAGTTTGAGTCATTGAAACATCACCATATATATATATTATCAATAAATCATTACAAATACCAAATCATTATTTGTTGATTGTTTAATTTAAACACATTCACCAGGCAAACAGAGTGACCTGAACTTAATTCCGTACATTTTCACAATTTTAATTGGGGAGGATTTTCCAGTCAAATGTCCTTGATTGAGCACAAATAATATCCTCTCATAATGGTTCTAATAAATTTTTGTATACTTTTATATGAAACATTTAAAAACAAAAACATACAACATAAAAAGTGCAAAAGAAGTTTAGAAGCTGGAGGAGGTAGTAGTAGTAGTAGAGGATGGCATGGTACAGTTGAAACATGCTACAGTTCACCAACATTATTTTATTGTCAGTTGAGCTATATAAATGCATGGATACCCTGCTGCTGAAAAATACATCTTAAAATTTGAAATTCATAGAAATATAATTAATGTAATACTTCTCAAATGATTTGAAATCAAATAATTACTAGTAGGTACTATTGCCAGTCAATAGCTATGTTGCATCAATAAAATATACATCATTATGGATTATGGAAGATGTATGACAAGAGAACCAATGCCTATTTTCATAAAATGTTAGTTGAAAACATAGGTACCTACAACAAAGAATATCTTGTGAAAATATCTTCAACATGACAATATGATGTACATCAAGAACTCACATCAAGATCATAGCTTTC
Organism: Thalassiosira livingstoniorum; assembly: GCA_036939595.1. Lineage (NCBI taxonomy): Eukaryota > Bacillariophyta > Thalassiosirophyceae > Thalassiosirales > Thalassiosiraceae > Thalassiosira > Thalassiosira livingstoniorum. Next base: position 10,252 of record JALLOT010003523.1, on the reverse strand, counting down.
AAGCGGGACTGCAAGCCCAAAAAATGTAGCTCATTCGGGCATCTTAAGTCACCTTAAAATCATCATCATCACTTTCACAGAAATTTCTATCACAGTTCACAGGATAGAAAATTATTTGAAATTGAAGGCTGACCACCACAACCTTGATATATGCACTGAGACTGACAGACAAGAGAAAATTTGGCACCATTTTTATTTCTTGCCTCATTGATTTTTTCCTGGAAATTGTTATGATTAATTTATTCAAAATTGCAATGAAAATATTCTTCACAAATTCAATTACTGCCCCATACACATCACTTGATTAAATCAAAAGATTGAAGTTTGCATCTGACGTGCATAATAAATTGCACAGAGTAACATTGCCATTTTGTTACAGCCAGCTTACACCTTACACCATTGAATTACTACTGCAGATTCAGATGAATAAAAAATAATACCTTTATTTTTCAAAAGTTTTTTATATGTGTATTATTCAAAAAGCTGTCAACAGCTGTCAATCGATCCATCAACGCAACAACATGCATTCTCAATCCTCATGATATGGCACCACATGGCAACATTCCAAAAACCAAACCATCCAAGATCCAAGTATGCCAAAAGCCAGGCCTTGTCAACCGACAATGAACCCGTGAAATAGATTCCTTCTCCCTACCTGTGTATCCCAATCTTCGCCATTTGTCACTGCGTACGTTCCCAAGAAAGAATACTCTGCAACAGCGCAATATCCTCAATCCTCAACATTGCTCAAAAATAATAACCCGTCTCCAGCCACGCACAAGCTCCAAGCCCCGCCAATAATCCGATCTGATGTTACCGTCGTATTCCATAAGCGAGTAGTGTCAATCGTGAACCCGTGAAATAGATTTCTCCTCCTTCCGTTGTCCGATCTTCACTCCATGCCTCAAAATCAATGAGATAATAGATGCCTCAAACTCAAGTAAATTTTGCTGTCTCGTTTTCCATCTTCCATCTGTGTAAGAGTGAACCCGCATAATAGATTTCTCCTCTTTGCACACCCCGAAACGAAGAATACAACTTCCATCCCGAGTAATTATCTCCGAACTCAAGGAAATTTGCCACTCTGTTGTCCAACTTCTATTCGAGTCAACTCTGTACCCGCGAAAAAAATTCTCCTTCGCTGCACAGCACCAACGAAGAAAAAATCTTATCTTCAATCTCGAGTAAATTCAATTATTGTCGTCCATCGTTTAAGCCCCAAGCGCAATTTCAACAATGGCCTCCACCGATAACTTTGAAGATGCAGAAGAGGAAGTAGAAGAACCCAATATTCTTGTTGGTAAAGGCGAATACACCATCGTCGGAATAAGATATTACACGGTAGGTGTTTTTCTTGAACTGCCTGAAATGCTTGATATAGATTTTGGATAAAATTACTTATCAATGTGTCGATTCGCTCCATTCAGGGAGTTGCCCACCCTGGTGAGTTTGTATGAACTTTTCTATTGCTGCTTTTTCAGATATTAGACATACCTAACGTGTTTCCTCGTCAACAGGTGAATTCGTTTCGCTCGTTAGGGAACCTCACAATCCTTATGACAGGAACGCAATTCGAGGTTAGTTGGTTCAATTAGGATTTATAATTTTTTTTTGATTGTTGAGTAAACTAATCTGATGCTATCAATTATCGTATTATCATGTTGTTAGTTGATAACATCCACGGTGAAAAGATCGGGCACATAAAAGCCACCATGGCCAGGCCTCTTTCATCCATCATGGATAGGTCAGGAGTGAATGGCGTGATTTTACAAGGATCGATTCCGAGGAAAGGCAATGCGTATACACTGCCCTTGGTGCTGGAATTTTACTGCAATGGATCTTCTCCGACACAATCAGCACAAAATCTAAGGGACTCATTGAGGCGTGGAGGAGATTACAGCTTCCACATGTCGACAGAATTCACCAGAGCCTACATAGAAAAAGCTGTTGTTCCGAGTGTTTCGGTAGAAAGAAAAAAGCTTGATTGGAATTCGCAGCAGGAGGCGTTGGACAAAATGTTTGACAAACAGTTGGAAAATCAATACAAAAATCTCCCGAAAACCCCCATGCCAAAATGCTTGAATGGAATTACACTCATGGATTATCAGATCCAGGGCATCCGTTGGCTTGTCAAAAGAGAGACTTCTCCGAAACCTGCACCATTTTATAAGAAAGTCAAAGAAAATAAAAGAGTCATGTATTTGTGTGAGATCACGCATTCTTCGCAGAGCGAGCCACCGAAACCTATCGCTGGGTCAATATTATGCGACGCGATGGGTCTCGGAAAAAGTATCCAAACAATTGGGTTGATTCTTCTCGCTCCGCCTGCGGGGGTAAAGTACCAGGTGCCAGCATCACCTGTCGCTGCGGTGGAAGATACTTCGAATCCAACTGCTACTGTCAGCCAACCAAATCCTACTCCTCGATGTACCTTAATTGTTTGCCCGGTGTCAGTATTGAGTAATTGGACTCATCAAGTCAACACACATGTGAAGCCAGGTGTTTTGAGAATGGAGCTGTATCATGGATCATCTCGAAACGATTTTCTCTCAGATGTAAAAGCAGGAAAAGTGGACATCCTCCTGGTTTCCTACCACACACTGGCATCCGATTGGCAATCAAAACAGGGGAGTAACAGCGAAGTAGATGTAAAGCCAGGGGGTGAGACTGCACCACCTGAAAAGAAGGTGAAGTTGGAGTCAATCTTTGATGTGCATTTTCATCGAATTGTACTTGATGAATCAGTAAGTCAGAGTTTTTCGTATCCCTTTGCATTGGTTGAGAATGTCATGGCTAATATGTTTTTATGTTTTGCAGCACACAATAAGAAGTGACAAAACAAGGTTCTTCAAGTCCGTCAAAGAGATTAAGGCCGATCGTAGGCTTGCTCTTACTGGGACACCTTTTGTCAACTCTGCGAGCGATATCTACAGCCTATTGAGTTTCCTGGGTGTCAGCCCATTGGATGACAAATCGATATTCACTCGCGCGATAACACAACCAATTAAGAATGGTGACGAAATAGGTCTAACACGGCTTCGAGCTTGCATGGGAGCGGTCTCCCTCCGTCGAAGCAAACAAAGCGTAAACATCAAACTTGCCGAGAAAGAAGTCCAGCTTTGTAGCGTCGAATTTCCTGATGATGAACATAAAAAAGTCTACGATGCTCTATATGGGACTCTTCGTGTTGCTATGGAAGCAATCCTAGGAGAAGCCGATGATGCCAGTGCTTTGAAAAACTACTCCTTCATATTTGAAAAACTAATGCGTTTGAGACAGGCTTGCTGCTCTGGGGCAATGGTGCCTAAGCAACGGAGAGATTTGGCAGTAAAAATGTGGGCCACAATGAATTCTTCAGCATCTAAAAAGAAGCTTACGGCAGAAGAAGGGATGGCGCTACTTGAAAAACTGCGTGGAGTGTTCACTGATGAGTCAAATGGCATTCCTGAATGTGCAATCTGTCNTAATTCTGATATAAACATGAAATTAAAAATCAAACTGCCACTCAAAATTCATTTAAGAAACAAAGCATGAATTGACACTACAACCTTGAAAAACATGCGGATCAATAATGATATGGTTCTGGCAATGATTTTGTTCCAAATATCAATATTTTTCAATTTTATTGTTCACTAAATGAGTTATACTACCATAGTTGTTGATTGTTGCATGTGTTGGAATTGAATGCACATCTGCATTGCACAACACTGTGAAACATAAATTTTGCCTTTCATGGCAAAACATTGAGCTGTTTCAGTTTTCTTTTCAAACTTTATGTTCAAGCTTGACAATGATTTGCTGCAGCAAAAATTAAGAAAATTTGTCAATTTTGTTGATTGTTATATTGTAGTCTTTTGCTCCATCAAAATCTATTGCTGAAACCATCATCCAGACACTACCAATCACCATCAATGATGCTGTCAATGATGCCATGCCAATGACAAAATCCATCAATGATGCCCGTCTTGGGCCTTTTTTTGGAACTAAATTGCCTCATTGTCGCGCCTTAAAACACTGTCACCAGCACTGCATCCATTTCCATCAAGATCAAGATTATGTTGCATTTTTGCTGATGATCTCCAACAGCGACGGCAACACAATGTTGACACCACCTCTGCCAATTTGCTGGTTGCCACCTTCAATCATGATGGATGTCGTCCATGGGTGTTGCAAGGGTAGGTTGCTTAATTGGCAACAGCAACGTCAACTCTGATTCTTTTCCATTGCTTGTGTTTTTATTTAAGGTTTGGGGTAACAGATTAATGCCATTGTTGATCATTTTGCCAGCAACAGTTGAATTTGCTTGCAGCCATTCGTTGTTTGTTGTAGACGTCCTGTTGGCCTTGTCATGACAATGGCACCAGAAGTGGCAGCGGAGGAGCCAGGGTATGTTTGATTTTTTGTTTAGTCATTTTTGGAGGGGGGGGTGTTCAACTAAAGTGTTATTCCTGCTGTTGCCAAAGTTGGAAGCAGCAAAATCCCATTTTGCTTGCTTTGCCATGTTAAAAACCTACAGCACATGCAATTTTGCATGCACTATTGTAAGGCTGCTGCGTCAGATGTGTGAATTCTGATGCAGCAACTACAAAACTAGAGTCTGTCTAGTTATTAAGGGAATACCAGTTTTGTTGTTTGTCTACTAGTTATTTAGCTATAGTGTATAGAATTTAGCTGAATTTCCCTTGAAATGGAACCTCCATTGTCAAAGCTCAATTTGGAGCTAAAAAAACAGTTGGAAGCTTGGGAGCTGAGAAGGAAGGACAATTGCAATATTTTTTTTCACGGTCTGGCTGTTTTTGAGCTCCAACGCCATCCCCTAATAAATTCTATGAGGAATATGGTGTATATGATGTATATATCTGTCATTGTTGGCACAGACTTTTGGGAATGACAGAAGTGAAGTGTGGGACCAAGTGAGGAGAAAAAATCTTCTGTAGTCAAACATGATGAATGATTGATTTATGTACCTGAATTTAGGAATTAATACAAATCATGTTGTGGTGCTATCACGGCAGAAAATAGGCAGTTTTTGCCACAACAGCGTCATAATCATTTTGTGGCGCAACCATGGTGTGACAATTTTTTGCCTAACTTTTTAATTTTGGTGAAGACTTGAATTGCCATCAAAAAATATTTTGCCAGCTCCACCCTAAGATACATTATTTTTTGTCTAAATCCACTTTAATGACTATCTCCTTGTCTGGCAAGCAAAATGCTGGATACAGTATTTCAAACACCAATTTTCATTGGGAAAAACAAACACAAAGACCAGTCACATTTAAAGATCTAAATTTGCCATTAAAACCACCATTATCTCAACTTTCAGAATCACCATTGTTTGTCCCAATTGGTCAATTTTTGATGGAGCTAGATCCTTTTGACTACACCATGGTAAAAAATTTCCGTTTTTTTTTTTTCACTTGAATTATTGTATTATCTAAACTAGAACTCATAAATTAATGGCATTAACATTGAATGAAGTTATCACTAGCCAATAGATGTAGAGTAGGACAAGGTCTGCTTGTTGGAACACCTGAAATGGAGGTGGTTGTGGCACTTGAGGCAAGGTTTTGGTGACGGCGATGGTGTCAATTGAGCACCATCCCCGCGACAGCATTGCATATTGTGGCCTGTCAAACAATGCCACACCATCCAACGCCACAACAGCTAGACCTGCTCCTTCTGGGTGGATTGTTGTGTGCTCCTCCCCTCCCTTCTGATTGGTATACACCACCCGGAGGCAAAATTTAACTTTCGAATCAAGATGTCGACGTTGCTGACGTGCTTTGCCAACGTGGAAACATCTGTCTGATGGAAATGGAGGAAGAAAATGGCATTATACTCAAGAATTGTGGTCACGTGTTCTGCAACCCGTGCATTCAACAGGTGCTTGTGAAAAGTAACAAGAAATGCCCACTCTGCCGACACAACTTTAGCGATGCAGATGTGATTGATATGGGCACAGCCAAGACTGCTGCCACATCAGATGTATCTGAAACAAAGGACGAATCGAATGAGTTTGGGACTCCGCCCAAAATACGAGCATTGTTGGATGCCATCAAAACCATGAAGTCAGATGAAAAAGGAGTTATTTTTTCTCAGTTCACAAAGTATCTTGACATAATTCAAGGTGCACTGGCAGACGCTGGTCATAGTTTTGTGCGCATTGATGGATCTGTTTCTGCACAGAAGAGAATTACATCGATCAATAACTTCAACTCCGATGGACCTGAAACTCCTCGCTTCATTTTGTGCTCACTCCTAGCTTCGGGTACTGGAATAAATCTCACTCGTGCCAATTGGGCTTTTATGCTTGATGGTGAGCTAAGAAAAATTCGTGATATTTGTCTGTTCTATGGTCAAAAATTGTTTACAATCATTTTTTCTGTCTTGTGCTGCAGTATGGTGGAATGAAGCCATGGAAAGTCAAGCTATGGATCGTGTCCATCGAATCAACCAGACGAGAAAGGTGACTGTGCTTCGGTTTGTAATGAAGGGGTCAATTGAGGAGAAAATAGTTGAGCTACAGGAAAGGAAGTCTGTTCAGGCCAAGGGATGCCTGCAGAAACTGAAGGGCGACGAGAAAAAGAAAGCATTGCTATGTGATTTGAAAGGGCTCTTACAATTGAAGGAAGAATGATTTTCATGCTTGCAGCTGAATTTGACTTATATTGCGGGCACTTACTTGCCTTACAGTCATTTAGATTTTTTCCAATATTTTGATTCTTAGTCTGCCTAAATTCTAATGTGATAACAAACAATATTTGAACTGAAGATATCATTATTATTGAGATTTTTTTCATTGCCAATTTCAATGCTCACCTGAGCACGGAGCACACCATATGCAAAACCTCCCTGCGAATTTCAGACTTTTCCAAAATAACAACAGGTATCTACTCTTTATTCTCCTTTTTTTCAAGGCGTGCATATCAATTAGAAGCACTGTGTTTTATGGTATCAGAGAATAGAAAACATGAGAAACAGTACAACTGAACTTAAAAATTGAAAACACAGAACTTACTTTATGGCTAAGATGTCGAATCTGGCATGCAATGTAATACATGAACATGTGGCAATAGTCTAGAGCCAAATAAATTGATCTAATTTGTTGTTCAACACCTAATGACTACGAATTGATTGACATATGCAGAGGACAAAACATAGCACTAAAAAGTATAAAGTAGCACCCTTTTGGGGAGCCAATGCTGAGTTTAGTTGCTTCTAAAGAAAAAACTGATACTTCATTAAAGGTTCGTGAAAGGTACATGAGATCAGACCTGAGAGATGACAGGGCCCATCATGACAGTTCAATAATAGCTACATCAACTGTTTCACAGCAGCTTATGTTGACTTCATTTGATTTTATTCCTTTTGAAAATATCCCTCATAACAGTTGCATAGTTGCAACTCATAACAAATTAGATTACCCAAAACCTGTTTTTGTTTCCAACAGCTGTTGTGTTTCCTATCAAAGAGTAACCTGTTTTGATGCCCGTTTTGCCTTACCCACCTGTTACCGTGCATGAACCCCCCTATTTTCAGAAACTACAAGATGCAAAATTATGGCAAAATTTTAAGTGAAAACAGATGATAAATTTTGTACCAAAATAATCAACTTTGAAATACACTGATATCTGTTGAAGGACTTTCTGCTTGTTTTTTGGTGCTGTATCTGGCAGTAAAAATGGTACGGCCCTTTTTATCAGTGGTTGTTGAAAAAGTTGAAGTATTCTTAGTTATGTTTTTTAGAGTAGTAATTAAACTGATGGTCATACCATTTTGATCATGCTTCTTGACAATGCAATAAGAATTAGAGTCCATTCCAACATTTAGGAAGAGAGAAAACTAATCACAAAGATGAAACAATGTTAAAACAAATAAAGATGTACAGAATTTTTGTGATTTTACCTCAATATTTGAGTTTTGGCAACATGAATTCCTATCCATTTTTGCTCACTGATGATGGAGCCATATTTGCCAATGGCTCTTATTGAATTTGCTTTGTTAACTGAATTAGCAAAAAGAGTAATCAATACTACATGGTCTTATTTAGTCTTAGCTATGTCAGTATAAATTCTATGGAACAAGCATTTTAATGACTATCAATATTAACTAATTTACACACAGGAAATGTGGTTCAATGGGGATTGCATCTCACCCATGGTGTCATGTTTTCAAAGTGTTAAATTCTTTTTTCCAGTTACTTTGACTTTTATGGCAAATATAATGCAGCTCTTATTAAAATATTTACCTGGATTCTCCAATATCCATGTGGTGTCACTAGTGCAGAAATGTGTATCAAAGATACAGAATACAAGCACATAAATGCACACTGTGCACATTGGACACAAACTGTAATCCTGCACAGTCAGAAAGAAGAGTATTTTGTAATGTGCAGTGTATTTTAATTTTGTTGCTGTACTTCTGACCTGCTGTTTACTTGAGCCATAGAAAGTCCTATTTTTAAATCAGTGTTCAACTTTTAAGTTTGAAAGATTTTTTGACATTTTTAGAAAAGAAATTCACAGCTAATTAGCTAGATAGTTACAATAAGTTCCAACAGTAGTATCATTGGGTATTGTACAACCCGTGCTAAGTACTCCAAATACATACATGCATATTGCACTCTTTCTACCACCAGCTTGCAACTTAGAACAACACTAAAAACCACCCCCTGATGCCACAGGCACCAGGCACCACCACCACACCAAAAATAAAGGTGTACTGTGGTTCATCAAATGGTTCCAGATCAGAGAGTCCATGGTCAAAGCATTCATTACAAATGAGTCATTTATGTTGGAATCCTAATCAATTACTCCTGTTGAGACATTTGTACTTTGCATGTTGAATTTGATAGAGGCTATGCTAGTGGAGGCACAATCTGTGCAGTGATCACTGTCTGCTCCATTATCAGTGATTCTGCAATCATATATGGGCATTGATATTTCTCCTGAACAGGTGATAATGTCTAGCATGTGTGAGATTTTTGTAACTGGGTGGTCCTATGTGTAATGGTAGTTTTGTTTTTTCTTAAAGTATGTATTCATAAATCTTGAGTTTTTTTATTCAAGTAAGTCAATTAGTTCTTTGCCTTTTTCTGTCTTTGACACCATAATTCCCGACTGCCTTTAAACTCTTATCATCTGTAGTTACTCTTTAACCCACATTCCTATTGATATCATGTCCAATGATGAGGTTGTATCACTTATGATTTTCATCAAAGAGAGAGGGTAAGTAGGTTAAGAGATTGGAATATTCTTTCTGATCTACTGGGTGATAGATAAAGGCCAGAACTATTTTCAAGTTTCCTTTTACTCTTTTCCAATGATCATCAAAATTGGGGAACTTGAGAGGTATATCAATATGTTTACTGGCATATTATTGCTACTCTGTAGATGTGGACGCACCATTGTTCCCACTATTTTTATATGCTTTTGAAAATTTGGGTCCAATGAGTATGCCCACTCCTCTACAAAAATGTCCCATATGGTTATCCTTTTTGTTAGAGTTGTAATGGAAAAAGAGATAACTGTCTATTTCCACCACACCTGCAGTAATATCTCCAGGTTTCCAAGTCTCCTGTATGCATAATGCTTCAATGTTTTTCATTTTCATCATTATTAGCAAGTGCTCAAGTTTGCCAGAAAAGAGCCCTCTCACATTTTGATTCAAAATTTTTGGATGCTCTATTTTTTGATGTGAATCAATGGGACTGAGCATGACTAACTGTATTTTCCTGATGCCCATCAGGGCTTTTAATATGCACTCAGTAATTGTTATTGTTACTCCTAATGGAGTCTTTGGGTTCAATTTTTTCAAATTTTTCATCTTCAACATTATCTTCCTCAGTCTCTAGCTCTTCATCTTCCAATATGTCAGTCCATTCATGTTCATATTTGCAAAATTCACCCCTATAGAAAAGTTGCCGAAGAAGTTGTCATGGTTGTCACTAAAGGCCTTTGATTCAAAAGTTTGCAGTAGGTTCATATTTACATCTGTGCATGTGTGTGTTTCTGCTTTATCAGTAGCAGGTGGAGTTATACTGGGAATGGTGAGAGGGTATCCCATAGGCTACCATAGGGCACTCCCACTATCAATGGTGCTTGTTGGATTTCTCTTCAGATGTTGGGAAATCATCGGTAAGTATCAATGGCTTCCTTCTTAACTGGTTTGATGGATAGCAAAGGTGAAATCTTCTTTGGCATCAATCTTGCAAGCACCTTGTTCTCAAGGGCTTGTTGCTCCTCAGTAT
>JALLOT010003522.1:0-11162 GCA_036939595.1 Thalassiosira livingstoniorum | reverse complement strand
CCTCTGGTATCACTGTTGGACTTTCTAATGGGAATGGATTAGGATGGAGCACTGCTGGAAGAGAGGTTGGTAAAGGACTTGGCGCAAATAACAAGAACTGACAACTGATCATTGAGGGATGATGATTGCTATGGTCACAGAGTGACAGGTGATTGCTCATTTTTTTTTTAATGTGCGATTTTTGCGCATTTTTGACTTATGACATCTTCTATGCACAAAAATCACACCACCATAAAATCACTAATAAAACACGTCCAACAAGGGTCGACATCTGACTATCTGAACATTTGGTGTCCCTTGCTTGCAGAAATATACAGTAGCTAGGTACTACCTGTTTACACTGAAATAATTATCTAGGAGAGCTAGTGTGGTACTAAATGATTTTTTCTTTAGCAATGATAATAACAAAATTTTGAACCCTCAGTATCCTCAACATCCTTGCAATCCTCTCAAATCCTGACATTCTCAATGCATTCTTGGCATACTCTTAACATACTATCAGCATACTTGAAATGATGTTTGACATTATTCACATGATGTGTGATACAAAAATTGAAAAAATATTTAGCATATATTACTATCCATTGCTAATCAATTTAAAAGAAGTCAAGTTACTCTCAAAATAATGGCTAAATGAACTGTTTTTATTTTTTGTCAAAAATATAACATGATTTTGGGTCATTCCAGCTTAGTCATCTTAGAATAAACACCTGCATGCATCATCTCCAAGCTCGTCTCTCATTGCCACTACAATAAATTTGACTTATTTCTGGTCTGTGATCAATTTTGCAAAATTTTTTTACAAATTTAATCAAACAAGCAATTAAATAGTATACAATAATTGAGTATTTGAGCTTATATTGTCTTGTTTTGAATAAGCAAGCAAAAAAATAGCTTTTAAGCTCCCCTAAGATCAAAGAGATATAATTTTTAATCTTTGTCATTGAGGAAAATAGACCTTCATGTACACCAGCTCATCATCAACATTTTCAACAACAATGACCATATCTCTGTTTGCAACATTGCCCCATGCCCAGAGATTATAATGATGATTGCTAAGCAACAACATGGGAACAAGAAGGCTAAGTTTCAATACTTACAAGCACAAGCTACTCTATAATAAAGAGATTGTCTTTCATCAAATAATTTGTTCTAGGTTTACTAGTAAAATATCACTGATTCGTGGACTCCTTGTGACTGATTAAGATTAATCCCAATTTGAAAATCATGGTGATGGGGCCTATTTTGTTCATGCCACTATAGAAGCACACCATCTGCAACAACTAGGAAGGGGGATGCACAGTCTAGGTTAGCGTTAGTATTTCACATTAGTCCAATGAAACAAGAAATTAGATGTTCCCCAAAAAATAGAATCATCAAGTAAGAAATTGGCTTGAATTTCTTTCTTTTATTTGTTTGCAAAATTAGTAACAACAAGGGCAGAGATATGCATGCAATAATAGAACTATGGTATTGGTGACAATCATTAATGAGAAAATGATAGAAAACAAATCATGTTTAGATTTAAACAAAAATATTTTTGGGCTCTGTCCTTACAATAATAAACGTTATTTTCATCTTTGTTGTTTCAATAAAAAAAGTTGCTGCTACAGTTATTGTTGCTGGTTTTCTTGACTTTTAACTGTTGTATAAGGTATTTGTTGATAGGTCAGTTATTCTCAACTCTTATAAACTTGCTGACAGAATACAGATGTATCAGTTGGCAACAATGTTGTATTTCAAAATTTCTGAAACTGATCAATCTGCAAAGATGCCAGCTTCATCAATTGATCCAACAATATCAATGCCATTTAAATTCACAAGGATGCCACAGCATCCAACTCCTTTTCAGTCAGTGACAGCCTCCAGCCACAGCAATTATTCCACTTGACCCTGCAACCACAATCAATTTACAAAAGAGGAAAATTATGGTAACATATTCTTCTGAAGTCTTTGTGCTCAAATAAGAAATTTTCCACTGAGGGTATGAAATTTCAATGATCAGCAAGGAGTAGTATGACAAATCCATGGGGTGGATATTAATGTAGCAAATCCTATTTGCATTGGTAATGAAAATAGTAAGACCTAAGGATTTGTTTTTGTGGAGTGATGGTAGAACAAGAGTGGGGTGATTGTGAGTATGTATTGTGCTTATTTTTTGATAATAATTTTGGATAATTTAATCATATAATAATCAGGGCCAGCATCTGTATGGAAAAGCATGAAATAAGAAAGGACATGGGACATTATTTGTTGTTTGAGAGTTGTTGCATTTTATTGCATTTTTTACCATATTTTATTTCTTTCAAATCTATTATTTTTGCAGTATTGTTTTATCTATGTAGATAATTTTTTTTGAGATTTTAATAATGTTTTATGCTATGAGCAAGAATAAAAACTAAATTTGCTTCCCTAAATTTCACATTGAAAGTCTATTTTCTGATTATGTCTTCTATGAAGGTATGGATACAAAGAAATTGATTAAATAGTATCAAAATATTTGCAAGTTCAATAATTGTAATAGTATTTACAATATGGGGGAAAAGCGTGAAATATCTAAAAAAACATTATTTATCAATAATATTTTACTTGTATGTTAATGATAAGTGTTATTTTCTACATAAGAATGTCAGAGAAGTGGATGAATTCTCCCATTCTTACTAAAAATTAAAGTGCCCTTATCTAACTTTTCAAAAGAACAAGCACCCACCAGTTTTCGACAGTACTATTACAGGCCTATGTTAATTTTTTTAGGCAGAGTTATATTTGCACAAAAGTGAATTTATAAACATTGGATATGGTGTTAAAAATACTCAACAAAGAAGCCCAAATACAAAATATAAATATTCATTTTTGGTACCAGACTTAAATTTTGAACCAATAAAGCATATACAAAATTGAGGCTTTTGGTTTGTCTTGAAAATGATCTTTTTGCTTGTCTTATTGTAGTGTTGCATAAAAATAATTTGAACCTCTTACTTACTAATGATAGTTCCAACAAGATGCTAAGTAGTAATGAACTGCCAACTAGTAGAAAAAGAGTATACAAATATGACAGCTGTAGTGTTTTACCAACTCAAATATTTTTTTGTATTGCATCTTTCTTTTTAGTTTGAACTTCCTCCTTTTGTCACTCCTGGATTCAATGGCAATTTATATTTATATTTCTTATTACCAGGCTTTTAGTATCCCTTCTGGCAGCAATGAAGGGATATCATGTCATTTATTTTTGTTCTTAAGAATGTTGATACAATATCAAAATTCATTTGGGGGTTGTTTTAATTCAATTTTTCAAGGCTCCTTGAAGTAAACCAGTTACTTTGGAATGAGAAATGATCCAAAGACATTTGTTGGGTATTTGTTGTGTAATATAATCCATCAATTAATATTTATTTTGGGAGAATATGCCTTAGGCAATATTTTTAGTAAGAGGAAGTTTTCAATACAGAAAATCAAATTCAAGGTTAACTAATATGAAATTTGGAAATTATTTGATGCAAAGCATTTCATGGATGATTGGTGAAATAAAACTTTACACCTGGAGCTAATTGAACTTTACAGAAAACATTTTAACAGAAGGTACGACCAAGACAATGAAGAGCAAAAGGAAATATCCGTATCATAGACTAAGGGGGGGGTAATACTTCATGGATATGAAATTATTGTAATCACAAAATTGCAACACAATCAAGAAAATTTGGAGAGAAGATTAATAATTTAATTTATCTCTGTCTGTATTAGAAAAATCTTTTTGGTGCTTTGTCGGGAATTTGGGAAAACAGTACTTCTGTATAAGTATACAGAAAAAAAAGTTTTGTTTGCTGAAAAATCAAAATAGAATGAATGAAATTCTTCCAAAAAGGAATCTGGATTGAGGTAACCACAATGATCACTGTGGGATATGCACCATTAATTTATCCAATTCCCTATGTTAGTGGTTCCATTTCATGAAAACTGCTCAACTTTTGAGAATGAAAAAAGATATTTTTCATACCTGTACCTGTACCATCTTTTGAATCAATTAACAGCATTTTTTTCTGTAACAAAAATAGATTGAACACTCAAATTGAGTGGAGAGAAAATGAAGAAATAACAGCAAAAAGAAAGGAAATTAGAAAGTACAGAGTATAAAACACATTTTCATGAATCCAAAAGGACATGGTATGATCAAATATATGCTTTTCTAGAGCTTTAATTTCAGAGTGTAATCTGGTTTCACTTATTTTTGATCAAGGAGATAGAGACTAGTAAACTAGAACAATTCTCAGGAAACTTGCTGCTCATCTCTTTTTTCCAATTTTGCCCAAAAATTGTACGTGTTTTGAAATCAAACCAGTGAGTGAATCAGTGTGTCTGTCCTTTGATCAAAGTATTTAAAATTCTAGAGAAGCTCTAGAAGCTCATATTTTTAAAGTATTTAATGTACAGAATCTTGGAAAGAAAATTTCCTGCTTCAAAACCGACATCAATTCTGAGTTTCACTCCTAGCATATGTTCACTTGGTTAGGCAATGCATGCCCAAACAAAATGCAAGTTAATTATGAATTCACCCCCAAAGTACAATGGATTAAAATCTGGCTTATGACTACTACAAAGAAGAACAAATCATATATCAATGTCTATAATAAATTAGAAAGGAGAAACAAACATGACATAATACACAGTAGTACAACATCAAAAACAAACTTTGTCTTTTTCAACATCAACAAAGAAGCCGCAAACCATATTCATCACCAGGAGTCATAAGAAATCCATTGGAAATGTTTCAAATTTGATAGAAACAATGGTTGTCTGGATGGTAAACTTATCACAGTTTTCATTCAAAAGTGACTTGCTATATTTCACGTCTTAATATTTTTCACTAGCTCCATTGTGCCTGCAGTGTTGTTATTTGTATTGTTTGAAAAGTGAATTGATTTGAGTCTTTTGTTGTCCATTCATTAGCGACTGTAGAGCTTGTTACCTAAAAACACATTTTTTAATGATGTTTTCCTAATTAGAGTGATATTGCAATATCATCTAGTCAACACACAAAAACCTTTTTTTATGGCAAGGTCCAAATTCACATCAGTCATTTGTTATCCAGGCATTCAATTCATTTCTAATGCTCAGTAACAAGACATCAAAACAATAATAAACATATCTCGCAAAAAGAACACAATTGTATTTGTACTAACCAAATTAGGGCAGGTAATCAAAGTATTTGTATTAAGACTACACACCTGAGTGAGTTTACAGTAAACAGAAAGACTGAAAAAGTAAACCACACATAAAAGTAAAAGTAATGATACTTTGTTTGTTTGCATATGATGGACTGTTTTCATCATGATGAGAATGAGGTGAATAAACATTTTACACCTTGCAAACCCAATTCCATGATCATTTTTGGTGAAAAAATGGGAAGAAGAATGGAAAAAGTTAATTAATGTAGCAATTTTACCCAGTCATCCCAAAAACATGCACTAAAAAGTGAAAGCTCAACATTTGGAAGTGTTGAAAACATTAGTGGTAAAACGACAATGCCAAGTATCAACATAACAATAGCCAGCTGAAAGTAATTAAACTAGTGCCTAACACAGAAGTGAATAGGATCTATCACAAAAAAGAATGTAGGAAATCAAATAATAAAAAATGAACCAATACTGAATAAAAAATGCTTATGCTCATTTGGTAAAGCACAGCAATTGCCATAGGCCGTTAAAAACAATCGAAGAATTGAATAGCATTTTCGGTGTTCAACAATAAAATGTTTAAGTGTTATTTTTGTCGAACAATTTTATCCCTACTGCTAACCTACTCTTAACACAAACGACGCTCATATTTACTTATGATCGGAGAAATAAGAATGGGAGCAAATCATGCCATAATCTTGTAAGCAACGAACAAATTCATTTTTTGTGAACTTTTTTAAAGGAATCTTTCGGATCATCCAATCGAAGATCCAACCAAGTCGAATAGTGATGGCATAATAATGCACACCTTATTTTGGGGTTGTTGCGATTGACCTCTCACCTCTTTTCGAAAAAAAAATGAAATGGACTCTAATTTTCGCATTCCGAATTTTTCTTCTGGCACTAGATTTCAGTCGTTGACAAAAGTAGTTTTTTAAATAAAGACCCGATCTTGAGTGTCCATGTTGTCTTCCGTTCCATTTGAGTTAGTTTCATAACTCATCCTTGCCCGATACACTTTCCTGTTTCTCCTTTTCACCTTTCTTCCTCTGATCCTCTATTCGCCTTTTCTTCAGATGTTCTCTCCGTCTCTTCTCTCTATTCTTCAAGTCCTCCTCCATAGTACCCACCTCATCCTCTTCAGTCACTACTATATGGTCATTCTCCTCCCCATGGATGAATCTCTCCCAAGCCAACTCCATACCCAGTTCAAAATTTTTGACGTATCGGGGTACATCCCAATACGGATGCATGGGATCCTTCTGCAACGCCGTATTAATTAATTTTGTCCGTAGACTTTGGAAGTGGGATTGGTTTTGAGCGAGATTTATGGCTATGTCTTCATATTGTTTGATTGCCCTGCTGACTCTGTCTGCTTTGTCTGCTTTGTCTGCTTTGTCTGCTTTGTCTGCTCCACCATCATTGTCGGTGCGTTTGTCGCCCGTTGCAATCAACTCCTCCAACCCCAGCACAACATTGGCCGAGCTACTCACCCGACTTGACATATCGACTCCATCTCCTCTCGTCACAATTGGCACTCCGGCATACAATGCATCCTGTGCCGTAGTATGCCCATTGTACGGATGCGAGTCCAACATGGCATTGCACAGGGAGTGTGATCGCTGTTGGTGGATGAAGGGCGATGGCTCCCATGGTAAAAAGTGTATTCTATCATTCACATTGTCAATGTGCTCGTGCTCGACGACCTCATCCACAAACCGCCGAATATTCAATACTCCCTCTTTGGGATTTTCCAACAAACAAAGTATAGAATTTGGAACTTGTTGTAAAATGTTGATCCAGCTTTTCATGGTTTGTGGATTGTTTTTGAGAAATTTGTTAAAGTTGCAATAGACAAATGAGACTTTGTCATTGCTGTGGATGCCAAGAGGTTTTTGCGCCAGACATGCATTCTTCTGTGGAGACTTTCCGTCGGCATATTCTATGGATGGAGGAGTGACTTCTTCTTGGACAGCGTGGCCCTTGCTGAAGAAATGATTGGGTAGATACAAAAACTTTTCCGTGTACAACTCTTCCACACCAGAGCTTCCTTCCTCATTCCATGGTAACTTCTCCTCCCAATCGCTAGGACTCACAACCTCATCGGTGATAATATAATCCACCTCCTTCGCCCCACTCGTCATCAAAAACTCTTGATGAAGTATTTGTATCGGAGCCGGACGTAATGTCATCAATCCAGCAGCACGCTCTCCTTGTCGTGCATAGCCATCCCATTCGATCAATATTTGAATTTGATGAGAGTGGATGTATCGGGCGAGTGCGATATGATCCAGACTGCCACCTTTGTCATTGCCGGCATTGTCACCCATGTTGTTGCCCCCTCTGCCACCGCTCTTGTTGTTGTGTCGAAACCGCCGAACATCATGGAAGTAGTCTACCGTTTCCCTCACACGCTGCCTCCAATCCACTCCGCCCATGGTATGCTTGATGAATTGGGGATTGTCCGGATTGCCAGTGGAAAAGATGTGTATTTCGACTTTGGAGGGGTCGAAGAATCGAAACATGCTGTAGGAGAGGTAGAGGACTGCTTTGGAGTTGAACCCACTGGAGACGAAGCCTATTTTGATTGGGGGTAATGACGGTGATGACGGTGATGACTGCTGCCCATTTTGCCCATTATTTTCCGATTGGTAATCATCTCTCAATTTACGAAATTTCTCTCGCATTTCATGGACATTGTAGGGTAAATCGGCGGGCAATTCTTTAATCGAACTGCCGCCACTGCCGCCACTGTCTTCGCTCACCTCCGCACGTGCACGAAGTTCGTCCAAACTGGCCATACTCTCCGCAACATACCTCTTCAGCATAGCCTGTGAATTGTTCCATGGAAAACCGAGCATCATGTGGGGATGCAGCGATGTACTCCGCTGCCAATGAAATGTTTCCTTGTCCACGCCATCTTTAGTCCTTTGTTGGATGGAGCGGTACATCTCGGCCTCCAGCTCTGTAATCCGTACAATGTAATTCATGTCCCTTTCGAATCCCCGTCCCAAGTTGCCCCAATCGCACAAATTGCTTCGAATGTATACGGCATTGGTGCATGCCACATTCAACACTAGCAATGAAGCCATGGGTGAATTCTTGAGTTTGAGGAAATCATCCAGACCGATGGAATCAATGTGAAACTCATCGTCACCATCATCACCGTCACCACCATCGTCACCATCGCCACCATCTCCACCATCACCATCTTTACCTAACGCAGCAGCCAGCATATCCTGATACCTATCGCACGAAAGCTGAAACAATTGCTCCGCAATGACGAGATTTTTGGAATTAAAGTACAATGTGCCAATGTTGTAGAGTTCTTCGGGGGATTTGGTCTCCATGTTGGCGAGATGGGGTGGCAGTTTCTTGGTTTGTTTGGATTGTTTGGATTGTTTGGATTGTTTGGATTGTTTGGTGTGTGAGTTCTTGTTGTCTTTGTTTTCTTGGTGGTCTTGTTTGGATTGTTTGTCTTTTTTGAATTGATCCCAGAAAGAATCATCCTTCTTCTCGCCATTCCCACCATTCGATGCTTTTTCCCTAGATCTATCATAAGTTTCAAACTCATCTTCTTCATCTTCATCTTCATCCTCGTCATAATCCACATTAAACCTATCCCTATACCGCTTCCTATTCTCTTCATTCGAAGCATCCACCCCATCCCGCAATTTCATCAATTGGACTTTGGTTTCCAAATCCAATCCTTTCGGTGCGCCAGTTCCTCGCAATTGGCGCAGTTGGGAGACCGTTTGTTCGGTGGCGGTTCCCCCGGCATTTCTGGTGGCTAGGTAGCCACTTGCCCCACTCGCCCTGCCACCTCCCTTGTTTGTACCCCCACCGCCCGCAAACCTCTCCGCCTGATCCAAGTACAAATCCCCCATGCTCCATTGCCCCCTCAAATAACTCTCCGTCGCGATGAATAACAGCCCGTCCAATATTTTATTTTGGAGTTGATAGCATTTCAAAAAGGGGGTGAATGCCTCGTCCACTTCATACAAAGGACCTGCCTCTCCTCCCTCTCCTGTCTGTCCTGCCTCTCCTGCCTCTCTTTCCATTCCTTCCGAAATTTGCTGGCGTTTGTGTCTATTATGTCTATTTCGTCTCTGCAACCCGCCCTTCTCCTTGCTCTGAGAATGCAATAACACCGCACGCCAATAGAATTTGGAGGCGTGGTCGTAGTGCCCTTGTTGGAAGAGTCGATGGCCTTCGAGGAGGTTGGAGTGCCCATCGTTCACGTCGATGCCGTCTATGTCGTCTACGTCGGGATCGTAGGGATTGATGTTATTTATGCTGCTGTCTGATTGTTGTGCGTCGAACGAACGAATGGTAGGATTGGTAGGAGTGGTAGAAATGGTGGACTGGGCCACTGCCAACGTAGCTTGCGATGACATTTCCAATAATAACAATGAAAGGAGAGCCAACTTCACCCCATTATTATTTTTGAGGTTGTGAGAGTTGTAAGAGTTCCAACCCCATATTTTCCCATGCTGCAACGCACTGAATACAGTAACTATCTCAAGTGGCAGTGATGTTTGTGATGACTGTGATGACTGTGGTGGAATCGGTGGAAATACTGGAAATAGGATTGTGCCCAATGCAACCAATGCAACCAATGCAACTAAAGATGGAAGAAGACGACAAAGTGTACAAAATGTCATTCTGCTAGAAAATACTCCAATCATTCTTGCTGTCTTGCTAGGTATTGGTCTCCAAGTTTCGTCGTCGGGGTGATTCGGAGATGGCTCCAATGTGATTTTCCCGTGGCGCTGGCATGGATTTTGCCGATGTTGAGGATGATGTTGAGGATGATCTTGGTAATTTGGCATTTTGGAAATGAGTGTTACTTTCTCACACTCGCACCAGCTCGCACACCATCTAGGTAGCATCTAGCATCTACCATCTAGCTCCAAGTCTGCTCCAAGTCTACTTCAAGTCGATTCCCGGTCCCCTGTCCAACCAAACTCCACCAAATATTCTCAAGTCTCGAGTATTCTTGACACAAGGGCCGAATGCCGAATGCCGAACCACAAACCACAAACCACCAAGTCAGCACCAAGTACTGCGTACTGCTGCCAGTACTATTGTACTACTTGGCAATTGAGAGCTGATTGAGAGAGACGCTATCTAGTAGATAGGCGCTAATTCCGGCCGGTGTTCAGTAGCCATCCATTAACATCGATAGCCATCAATGATCAATGGCTATCAATAAAACCATCAATTACTGTATTTATGGTAGTACCATAAGGCGGGGACAAGTTAATCATCACTGAGATATTAATAACCCCCCCCCATCAAGGGCCATATTGGGCTACCTTGACCCCCAGTAAGTATATACCCCCAATACTGATTTTTAAAACCAAGGCTTAAGCATTTTTTTCATTTCCTGTAAATAAATACAAATAGCTACTTACATGAATCAATCGTAGATTTTCAATATGTTTTTTGAAGTAATTTTATCGCCAATCATGCATATTACTGATTATCTTATCGCTATTTCTATAGCTCTTCTGCTGTCTTCTTTCGCCCTCCAAATTCGGCCGTCATCACTGTCATCTCAATCGCCATCAACTATCAATGCCAACACCGAACTCCAACCAGGATCAAAAGCCAAATCAAACTTTGACCATGGGGGTCTTCAATGAATCCTCATGAGGAAATCTCCATCAAATATCACTATGGCCACAGGCTCTCTTCCAAGAACTTGGAAAATCTGATTGTTGCGTCATATCCTCGTCCGTCATCTTCGTCAATTGACGCTTTCCCCTCACAACCGCCATTGCCATCATTGTTGCCTTTGCCATTGGCCCCACGATGTCTTTGACACTATTCTTACCTTTTTGTTGGATTACAACCTCTGATCAATAAAGTTTTCATCGCCAGCAAGGTTGGTTGTTGATTGAATAATATTTTTTTCTCTCGCCTCCACTCTCGAACCTCACAATGTCATTGTTCGCTCAAATTTCCACCCCCCCAGACATCTCCATC
>JALLOT010003521.1:0-11167 GCA_036939595.1 Thalassiosira livingstoniorum | reverse complement strand
AACAGACTTTGAGTATTTATTTTTTGTAAAGTAGAGGGAGTAGTTTAGTTAAGTGCTTAATTATACAGTCACGGTCATGTCATTTCAGAAGCAAATGTGACAAAAATGTGAATCGTGATTTCGTAATGATTATGATGGAAAACGGATCCTGTGAACTGTGACCGATTTGGGCCAGCAACAGCTAGTTACTACGGAGGTTATGGAATATGATCAGGGTTGGGGTTGTGGTTTGGGTTTTGAATCGGAAGCTTGTTTGGATGGAATTTGAGGTGAGAGTGGCAATGGTGGTTGTGGTGGAGCAGTCTGGCTACACTCTTGGGTGGTGTTTGGACTAGCGGGGGCAAAAACAATTGCGGTGATGTGGCGGGATGCGGAGGTGAATTTGGGATTCGTTTAGGCTGCTGATAATGGTGAGCAGCTGCCAGATGGAAATTGCGCTGATTTGGTTGTTGTATCATGTTGTTTGGTGTGGCAATGGTTGAAAGAGGCGTCCGGACCGGTGCAAGCAGGAACAACTTGGGGGACACGACGGGGGTGGGGGACTTGGGTGAGCCGTTGTGGGTAGGCGGGTGTTGGTGTTCATTGGTTGTGATGGAAATTAAGATGTTTGTGGTGTTGGAAGTTGGCATCTGATGGAATTTACTTTCCTGTCCAAGGTCTGTCAGCTACATCCCTTAATTATTACTAAAACATGACCATATGAGTAGACTTTACATAGGACTTAGTACTCGACCTGGTCTTAGCACGGGCTACCATGGGAAAAAAACAAGGTTTCTCCTTTGGTCCCACTGCTGAGCTCATGGGCCTTCCTATGCAGTATCCACCATGGCATAGCTTAGGACTTTTACTACATGACATTTCCTTGAAGATAACACTGGGTTCTTGCCTCGATTTCTTCGTTCGTGAAAATATCCAGCTCGCCACGGCCCTTGCCTCTCGCTGTCACGCATCCCTTCCTTCCTACTATCACAGTCGACACAAGAGCAGTATCGGTTCCTCCTTTGCCAACTCATCCTTGGTACTTTCTTCCTTTTCTCCTCCGGCGCCTTCTTTCCATTCCTCCGTCATTACATCCTCCTATCGTCAAGACATACAACATCCCCTCCTCTCTCCCTCCAACAGTGTACTTATGCCAAACCCAGCTAAGACCACTGCTTCTGCCAGGGCCAGAGATCCCAAAAATCATGGGACGGCAGGCATTGCCATTGACTCCAGCAATATTGATCCTGGTTCGACGTCAACGAAATCAGCGGGGAAAGGGAAAAAGAAAAAGCCTCCAGCAAAACCTTCGTCTCCTGCCGACTCCTCTAAAAAGCAGGGCACTAGTAAGTCCGCTCGCCGTCGTAAACGTGGAAAAGGGAGTAATAAGGGGGCTGATAAGTTCACCGATGTCCCGGCTCATGGCTCTACGGCTGGCACTCCTCCACGTGCTCCAGGCTCTAAGAAACGTCAACAAGGGCAATCCCCTACCTTCTCCCCCGGTCTTGCTCGTGGTTCAAAAACTACCGGTGGGGGGAATAAGCTTGATGACTCCTCCGATCCTATCCTCCCCTCCCCCCCATGTACTCGCTCCTCTCTCCAATTGAAACCCGGGGAGACTGCTCCTTTTGACTCTTCTATTGATGATGGCTCCACTAATTCTCGGGATGATAAAGTTAAACATGATGCATTTATGGAGAGGATGGCGGCTCGATCTCAGAAAATACAGGAAAGAGAGGCTGAAGGGAGAGCAAGACGGCAAATGGCGGGTACCCTCGGAGAGTCTTTGAAAAATAATTCATTCAGTGCCTTGGATGATGGTGAAGAGGGCGTCAACTTGGAGGGAATTAATGTTGAACTTCCACTAAAAAATTTGAACTCATCTTCGATTTTTCACAATGATGGTGATGCTTCGGATGGTTCTACTGAGGAGTGGTTGCCGGCATCTACATCTCCTAAATCCAAAGCTCGGGCCAGACGTGACCGTCGCAAAAAAGCATTGTCCAGAAGTATCAGTTCTGGCAACAATGAGGAAGATGAGTTTGATTCTAGCTCATCTTCCTCTTCTTTGGGTTTTTCTAAGTCCTCCGTGCTCTCTGCTGGTGCCGGTGGCTCGGATATAGCCAGTATTGAAACCATTGAGGAGGTTGAGTTATCCGACGATGAAGATAAAGGAGGAGTAGATGAGACAGCCGTGGAAGATGCATCGACCACTGGTGTCAAGGGGACCTCCGCCTCTCCCTCGGATGGGGAACAACACCCAAAAGAAATTGAAATGACTGATGCCAACAATCATGATAAAGCTTCGGCTTCTAAGGGAGCTGATGTGGGCGATAATGGGAATATAGACTCAGTTGCAGTTGATACCGTGAGTGGTGTTGAGAAACCTCTTGGGCAAGAAGTGGCGGGTGGTTCAGGGCCTCATAACCAGGAGGGGGCGGGTCAGTCCCATACTTCCATGGAGGTGGACGGTAAATTCCCTACTGGTGGTGTTACTACGGATGGTTCATCCCAACCTTCCTCACAACGGACTGACACGGTTGGTACTGGAGGTGATGAGTCATCTACTGCGGATAGTATGGATAGACTCATTGATGAGGGAACGGATGGAACTGGCAAGTCCACTGTGGACAAGGAGGAGCATCAAACAACTCTTTCTGGGCAAGGCTCCACTTCCATCTCCAAATCTGTTCGATTTTCGGCGCCAGTTTCTCCAGCTCTCTCGCAACTGAATCCATTAGCCCTATCATTTTCTTCTCCACCTGGTCAGAATCCATCAGGTGCTGCCATTAGCACTTCTCACCAGGTGCCTCCGTTGACTGGTCAGTCAAGGCTTCAACATCATTCTTCTACTTCTTCTGGTCAAGTGGAGCCGTCCTCGACCCTGAAAGAGTCATCTTTTGGATCAGCTCCTATTAATAAATCTCCATCGTGTCAGCTTGATGAAACAACGGATAATGAATCGTCTTTTCGGCTTGAGTCTTGTCCCTTGCGTGGTGATGATGGCTTTACAATGATCACCCTTGTTATCCAGCCATCTGAGGATGAATCTGTGGATCCAACGGACAACGCTATTGAAGGCATTCGAAAATATTTGGAGTGCATGCAACATTGTGATGCGTCTGCTGCTATTTGCCGCTTGTACCAGGAGGACCAGCATCTAGACCCTCTCTCCGATTCTAACCCTAAAACTTTTCCGATGGACTTTGTTGCCATTGAGAGTTTTGTAGAATTTAGTGGGGCCTATCAATTGAGCAGGGTGTGGGGAGAGGACGAGCATGGCAACCCTAAGAAGCAACCTGCCGTCTATTGTAATTTCTACTTCACTTCCAAACTCTGTCCGATGTACGTTCTTCGCATTGCTAATGTCTTGGGAAGTAAATTCGGCCTTTCGGCGCGCCAGAAGGAGTACGAGTGTATTGGCACGAGGTCATTCTGGGCTCTTCTTGGAGTGTCGGTTGCTTATTGTCCAAATGGCGTCCAATCTGTCTTATATGCTGGAGCGAGTGAACAAGAACGGAAAATGCAGCAGGAATCTGGAGACAAAAAATATGTTGGCCTTGACTTTCCTCATTTCGTGGTGTCTTTGCAAGGTACTCGACCAATCAAACTCAAGGATTCGTCCAAAGAAATTCTTGAGAAACTCCAAAAAGAAGCAACTTACAGCAGTTACTTGGGTCGGAATTTTGTGAGCATTGCAAGAGATATTCATGTCAAGCGTATGGCCCCAGTCTTTGAACGTCTCACGCAGTCTGGTTGGCTCAAGTCTCATCTTAATAGCAAAGCTATTATTATGGACATTCCTGGCCCTTCTACCTTGGAAATTCCTCTTCTTGAATACGCGAGTAAGATTACCATTCACCGACAGTTCAACCACCTTATGACGACGGTAGATGTTTTCCATATTCTTCATCTGACTAAGCTGGTGCGTATTGAAATGGAAGATGAGGCCACGGCATGTCCTTATAAGAAGTCAACGCTGCTACGTGAACTCCTTTCCCTTGACCTGACCTATGGTGTCCCTTTATTGGATGGGATTGTACCGAATCTTTCATCCCACAAAGCCAATTGCTACACGATCTGTCTCCAGAACACTGCTGCTCACTTGGCTAGGGTTGCTAAATTTCCTCATGAACTGGGGGTGTATCTTTATCATGTTCTTACAGTCGTCAAAGGTTTCAGTTCCAAATGCAGGGATAAATTTATGATGTGCTTCAATGATGAAACACGCCTTCTTGCTCCTGACTCAACCTTCGATTTTGACACCATGACTGTCACTTATGAGCATACTTCGAATTACGACAGCTACATCGATGAGGCGGTGAAGGATGGCCTGATCAATCCCATGATTGATACACCTCCCTCTGATGCACTCCCTACTCCATATCTCAAACATGGAAAGATGCACTTTGATATTGCTGCAATGGAGGCTCTTGCTAGGAAGATGAATTACAAGGCTGCACTTGGTGAAATTAAGTCGATGTCTGACGTTGATGGGGATGCATCCTTGAATACTGCTACATCTACGATGGGAGGAGACTCTTTCCGTTCCAAAAATACGGTAGATAAGAATGCCACGGCCAAATCAGATCGCATCAAGGAGCTGAAAGAGGCGGCTAAAGCTTCTACTGCTGGAGACGATGATCAGAATATGGAAGATGTCTCCGTCGTCTCAGCCGTCTCATCGACATCACAGGATTCGTTGATGGCATTCTCCAGTGCAAAGTCTAAGGCTCTTATGGCGGCAAAGCGTAGGGAGGACGAGGCGGCTCTTCGTGAAAAATATGAGTCCCTACGCAAGGAAATGGAGGAACTTCGGAAGGCTCGTCCTTTGGAGGCCTCAGGGGCGTCAAAGCAAGGGGATGGTCGCCTGCAAGACTCAGTTTCTTGTGCTTCTTCTTCGGAAGAGCATAAGAAATGAGTCGTCCCTTTTTTACCTTGACTGGGGGCACGAGTCAAGGTTTGATCTCTAATAGTGCCCACCTGGGGAGGGGGTCGTCTGCTGGATATATGTCAGCACGACGAGTTTGATCACAACAGCGTGCTGGTGTGCATCGTTCATTACATAATTCTGAAAGATTAAAGACAATTCATAAATCAAGAAAACGTTTCTTCATCAAAAATAAGCCTACTTTTGAACAACTTCATGGCAACATTAGCAACACTTTGTCACACAAGAAAGCACGGAAGAAAGCTCTTCAAAATAAAGCCAAGTCCATACTTCGATTTCAGCAACAGGAAAAGGCAGCAGTACTTTCATCTCTGGAGGACAGGACGAAAGATTCTTATGGCTCTCTATCTCCATCAAAGAGCAATGATACAGTTCGAATTTTGTTTGAGAATCGCAATGGGCTCTGTCTATTTACCTCTGATTGGAAAGTTAATAAATTGAACAAGCTGGTTGCTCATTACCAGCCTGATGTCCTTTTAGGGAATGAAGATCAGGTCCAGTGGAGCATGGTGGAACATAAACAATCTCTTGGGGAAATCATTGCACCGGGCAAACCCAAGACCACAATTCTGGGTTATAACACCCATGAGAAGATTGCAGAGCATCAGCAGGGAGGAACATCAGCCATTGCATTCGGCAGAATGGCTACCTTTGTCAAGAATAAGGGGATGGATAGCACAGGTCTTGGACGGTGGTGTTGGCTGTCTGTGGGCCATGGATGCCATACCACTATTATTGTCACGGCATACCAGCCTTGCCGTCCATCTAAGAGAAGTCGAGGGCGGGTGAGGAAGAGGAAATCAACGGTTTGGGACCAACAAGTGAGGTATTTCATTAAACATGGGGAATTTTGCAATCCAAGGAAAGTTTGGAAGATTCATTTTGTGCAACAACTGATAGAATGGAGAGATCAAGGCTTTGAGGTCATTTTGTTGGTGGATCTGAATGAAGATGCTTATGTTGGTCAATTCGCCCGTAGGGTGGCTCGCAATGACATTCAACTCCAGGACATCACTCCCACCGTTCTTCATCGGCAGGCACCGGCATCTCACATGCGTGGTAAAAAGACGATACTTACTGCAATGTCTACTCCTGGAGTCAAATGTCTTGCCATGATGATACAGTGCCATGGCTTTGGGGTTGGAGACCACCGTCTCTATGGTGTTGACTTCTGCGGCTTCTCTGTACTGGGATCCCCATTTCCCACAGTTGCATCTTATGGTGCCAGAAAGCTTCATTGTAAGAGTCAACGTATCATCGATGCTTACAATAAAGAACTGAAGCTATTAGCGGTTCAACATCGACTCTTTGACAAGACCTTTCACTTGGATGATGAAGCAGATCAACTTTCTACATCGCCTGCTGGTCGAGCACCTTTTGAGTCCTCTCTGAATTCGTGGGACGGTCAATTAAAAGACTACATGTTGGCCTCTGAAAGTAAAATCAACAAATGGTACAATAATGAAATTGACTTCTGCCCCGAGGTTGGGGAATGGATCAAACGCCGACAACTATACAAGGCAATGCGTGTCTATCATGAGGGCAACATGAAGGACCCTCGAAACTTCCGTCGCTCGTGTAAGACACACAAGATAGGAGACCCTTCCGCCATTACTCCTGAAGATAGAGAACAGAGAATTGTGAAATGTGAAACAAGATTGTCATCACTTCAACTTGAGGCCCCCAAGCTTTGTGTTCAACATTTGCAATCTCGGCTAGATGCCTCTAGGAAATGCAAGGATGAAAAGGCTGAGAAGGCTGTTATCTCTATTCTCCAACGGGAGAACAATAAGAAAGACTGGCGTGTCACCAATAGGACAACAAATCCACGTAAAGGTGGAGCAGTAGGAGCCATTAACTACATTGATGCTGAGGGCTGTGTATGCACGGCCCTTGACAAAGTTGGATTGGAGTCTCACTCGATGGGAAAATTAGACTCTCGTTATCGGGAAGCTTTTTGTGCGCCTATTTTTAGTCAGGAGATCTTCAGCGACATTGGCTACAGTGGCGACACCACTGCCACCATCCAAATTCTTCGGGGTGAATATACCTTTCCTCCGGGAACAGATCCCGATATAATTGCTCTGTGTAATGAAGCAGCCAGCATGTTCTCTCGTCTTCCGCCTGAACGCACTGCTACCTTCATCAACATAGATGACTTCCAAACGTGGTGGTTAACAGTTGACGAACGAATCAAGTCCAGTTTTTCCAGGCTGCACTTCAGTCATTATAAGGCAGCATCTCATGATGACTACCTCTCCGCCCTTCATTCCTGGAAACTTTCCATCTGTGCTAGAACAGGTGTTCCGCTTGAACGCTGGGGGAACTGCATTACAGTTTTGTTGGAGAAGATCTTTGGAGCTGTTACTATGGAGGATATGCGGGGAATACAGCTTTTTGAAGCTGATGCCAACTTCTGGACCAAGCTCGTCTTTGCTCAAAGAATGATGGGGGATGCGGTTCGCCAGAAACTAATCCCAGATGAACAATTTGCCAAGAAAGGTACCCGCTGTGAAGATGGATCTCTAGTCAAAGTCCTGTCAACTGATGTGGCTCGAACCAATCATACTCTATCTGCAGGTTCCAGTGATGACCTTGGTCAGTGTTACGATAGTGTAGCCCATCTGTTCCAAAGCCTGGCATGCCAGGCTTTTGGAGTACCCCAATGTGCGGTTGTTATGTGGTTAACTGTCATGCAAACGATGACATTTTATCTGAGCACTGCATATGGCATTTCAGAAACTTCATACGGTGGTACTGCAGATGATCCCATCATGGGTGATGGGCAAGGCAGTGGTTTTGCACCACCTGCCTTCAACACACTCAGTGCCCTTATCCTCAATGCACTTCGTGCAAAAGGCCATGGTGTTACACTTGTGGCCCCTTGGTCAGGTTTTGCTTTATTCCTTGCTGCTGTCATGTTTGTAGATGATTCTGATCTACTCCATTTTGCGTCAGATGATGAGATGCCAATCATGGAGTTTGCGCGTGAAGTTCAAACGGCTAACAATGACTGGGGGCGGCTAGTACAGGCTACGGGTGGTATTCTTAAACCCAAAAAGTGCCATAACTACATCATGGCTTGGAAATTCGTCCGTGGTAAAGCAGTCCTACTAAAAAAGGATGAGCTTGGTCCGGTGGTGTTTACTGTTCCTCAGCCTGATGGATCTAATGTGGTGGTGCCTCTCAAATGTGTACACGACTCGTCGAAGGGTTTGGGCATTTACTTTTGCCCTGCAGGAGACTTTGGCGTCCATATTGAGGAACGTATCATAAAAAAGGCAATGTCTTGGAAAGATAGAATCCAAAAACGGCCTTTGATTCGACAGCATGTTTGGCTCTCATTCATGGGCCAACTATTCCCATCGATGCGGTTTGGTTTAGGAGTAATCTCCAGGTCTCCTAGCACTCTAGAAGATGAATATCAGTCGGTGTATTTTAAAATTCTTCCTCTGCTGGGTGTAAATCGTTGCATCATCAAAGAGTTTCGTACTCTTCCTCGAAGATTCCAAGGAATTGGCTTGCCTAATTTCAATATTGAGGCTCTTTGCATGAAGATCGATTTTCTCTATCGTCACTGGGGTATGAACAACTCGATGGGTCAAATTTTGCGTATTGCATATGAAACTATGCAAATCGAATTAGGATTGGGGACAAATCTCTTATCTCTTCCTCATCATCGTTATAAGCACCTTCTCACGGCCACGTGGTTCAGCAACCTATGGGAGCTTTCGACCTTGTTCCGTGTGAAAATATTCTTTGAAGACTCGATGATCCTTCCACCCACTCGCGTAGGAGACAAGGCTATTATGTCTTTGCTTCTTCAAGATGGTTTCTTCTCCAATAATCAATTGATTAGCATCAATCGTTGTAGACACTACAAAAGAGTCCACTTCCTTTCCGACATCACTTTGTCTGACGGATTTACCATGGACCCAGAGTCACTAACCACACCCCAACATTTCAGTCAGTGGATATTCCCACGAGAGAAACCCATTCCCTCTGATTGGGTTGAATGGAGGAAGGCAATAACATCGTTATTCTCTTCCACCGGGATCCTCCACGACAAATTGGGACATTTTCTTCGTCCTCATCACGTTGCCCACCAATGGTTTTTGTCTGAAGATAACCAACAACTGTTCTCTCAGTCTGAGCCGGAGTCTTATGAGGTGTTTCAAAGGACGACTACCACTTACTCTCGCCGTCGTCGTGACGTATATGAATATGACCATTCGGTGCAAGGTCAATGCCCGAAGTTATTGTTTGCCAGCGTCGTTGAAGCTTCTCCTACCTGGGTGGAACTACACTCCTCTTGTCCAACGCCCCTTCCTTCTCCAAGAATACAACCTTCATTTTTGGACGCACTACATTCCTTTGGCTGCTCTTCTTTGTTCAAACATCTCCAATTCGAAGGCGATGGATCTTGGATTGCATCATCACTGGTCAATGGTACACTCCGTGGTGCCTGCGATGGATCCTTCATGAAGGAGATCTCACCAGACGTTTGCAGTGCTTCTTTTCGGTTGTACTGCTGTGCAACTCGTCTCACAATTAAAGGCACAGTTGCAGAACGTATTGCCACGGCGGATAATTATAGAGGTGAAGCTCTTGGAAACCTCATGATTGCTCTTATTGTAAAGGCGGTGTTGATTTCATCTCCTCCGTTGGTGTTTGCTCCTCTATCCATCGGTTGTGACAATAGAGCAATTCTGACCCACTGCAACAACCCTGACCGCTCTCTACCACCTCAACAAACTCAATCCGACGTACTTCGTTCTCTCAAGCACACTATTTCTACCACTCCCTTGCCACAACATTTCTTTCATGTCAAGGGTCATCTCGACAAAATACTACGGTGGGATCAATTGTCCATGGATCAGCAATTAAATTGCTATTGCGATGCGGATGCAAAGGATGCGCTGTTGTGTGCCTTGGCTGAAGATGATTTTATTTCCAGTAAATTTCCAGATGAGCAAGTGCAAGTACATGTGGATGCTGCCAAATGCACTACTGTCCCCAAAAAACTCATCTACCATTCGTGGGGTGAAGGTGTTGCTCAAACTATCTTCCATGACAAAAGAATTGTCCATCGTGCTCACTTCCATGAAGTCGATTGGGATGCGCTGGAGTCCCTCTCTAAGACACGCGGACATGCCTTTCAGACCTGGCTTACAAAACATGTGACGCATTTTTGTGGTACTAACCGTCAACTGAGCCGGATCAACAAATCTGTGAAGAACGTGTGTCCAAGCTGTGGCCTCCCGGATGAGTCCATTGCTCATATTCTTCAGTGTAGGGATTCTCTCCGTATGGAAATGTATCAGAAATCAACAGATGAACTACGACAATGGCTTCTCCAATCAAAAACAGATCAAGGTCTCGTCAAGGCTATTGTCATGTATGTTTCTTCGCGGGGGAAGAAGACTTTTCTACAATGTCTACCATCCACTAGTCCCTTTTTTGCTATCGCTCGCTCTCAGGACCGTCTGGGTTGGACCTCTTTCATGGAGGGTCGAATCTCTGTATTATTCTATGACTATAAACTTCGAGATATGTCAGCACAAAAATATCGCCGCAGCGCTAGGCGCTGGGCAAACACTTTTGTTTCGAAGTTGGTTGGATTTGTTCATGCTCAATGGTTATTTCGTAATCAGGTGTTGCATCATAAGACGGACGGCTTTACTTCATCACAACATGAGGAAATGTTTGCTTGTATGCAAGAGCTTGCGAATACAGATCCGATGGAGTTATTAGAAGATCATCGCCACCTTCTAGAAGTTGACTTTGATAAATTGAGTGATGACCGGCGGCAGACCGGGCGTACTGGATAGAGGAGGTCGTCTCTGCTAAGGCTGCTGCCATGCACGGGCGCCGCCTCCGCCTTCAAGACCGCATTGCTGCACGTAGGCAACCTCGTCGATCACGTGTAGCTAGTTGGCCACTCGGACGCCCTGCTTCCAGTTCCTCTTCCTCCTCTCCTGCTTCTCTGCCTACCCCTCCCTCATACTCTTCTGATGTGCTTGACATACCATCCCAAGACCCGGTTGTGTTGTCTTCTAGGGATATGTGGTGTAGGAGGAAATTACGTGGGAAATAATATGTAGTTTTTTGTGGTTGTTAGTCCTGTTTTCCCTTGGATTAAATTCCTACTTGTCTGCTGAGTAGATGATTTATGGCCCCGAGCTGTTGCTGTACCCTTGTGCAAAAGAAAGACAAAAGTTATGCTCTGCCTTAGTT
>JALLOT010003520.1:0-11191 GCA_036939595.1 Thalassiosira livingstoniorum | reverse complement strand
AAAAGTGACCATTTTTTACCATTTTAATTGTCATTTTATTGTTGTTACAAAAATTTATTGCAACTAGACTAGAAAAAGATAATTGTAACCTAACTAGAACCCTCCACTATGTTATAGCCCATTAGTAATTTACTTTAATGTATAAACTAATAGATCCCCAGGTGATTTTGATTTAATTGACTGCAACAAATTTTTAGGCATAATAGAATTCTGCATTTTACTAACAACTACTAGTAAGATCCTGATTTTAGGAACTATTATATTGTACCTAAAAATCAGGGTGTGGAAATTTTAATATCTAATAGGATTTATTTTTAATCATTTTCACTTCTGCCGTGCAGATGAGAGTAAAAATTGATGTTTTTTTGTAGCAGGAGGATCATTTGACAGTTGCTGCCAACCTTGTACTCCCTGAGATGACAAGCCTGGGGACTTATGAAACATAAGTTTATCCACTCAGCAAGTGTTCATGATTCCATTTTGCAATAAACTATTTCTGTTTTTTTAGTTTGTGCCACATCCACATGGTAGCAGCATTTGCGCTCAGCAATTGCCATTGTGATAGCAATTGTATGCTGCCCTGCTGCTACTCCCACTTCCGCAGTAGCAGAATCTACATCTGCAGCAGTTCCATCCATCACCTCCATCCCAACTCTTCAGCACTGGTGCCAGCATCACCTCCATCACAAGACCCAACATTGGCTGCCACTTTCATCTGCCCCAGATTCATTGTGAAGCTGCACTGAATGGACCCACCATCTCCAAGCAATCTCATTTGGAGCAACTGCCATGGTATCATGATTGCTGCCTCAACAGTTGCTGTCACCACCACTGATATCACCATTGATGCTGCCAGCACCATTGCTGCAAAAGCCTCTGCAGCTGCTGGCACTGCTGCCAACACCGTTGCTGCCATCAACAATGCAGGCACCATCATTGCTTCCATCACTGCCACACCACTTCTGACATGAACAAACACACTTACCTACTCCCAATTTTTGTAAGAGGGGGTGTTGACCATGACATTGGCTGCAACAGAGGCAAATGGTGGCATTGTTATTTTTTAAATGGTTGTTGGGGGGAACAATGACGCAGTCTGACAGTGGGGGAATTGCCTTGACAAAGGCTTAGCAGATAATTACCATTGCTTGACCATGGCCATGGAAAGTAATAATAAGTATTGTACCATATGTAAATAGAAAAATAACAATTTGTTCCTTATGGTACCATAATATGGTACCATATAGTAGCATATCATAACTGCCTACCTAAAGATACCTACCATAATTAATTACCATAATACATCATAAATTTTGCAATTGGAGCTCAGAAATAAGCATGGTAAATGTTTTTCAGGGATACAGTGCAACATGATTATTTTCTTTGAAAAAATTAGGGTTCTCTATTTAGAAACAAACATACACATAACAAATAATAAGAAAATTGAGGTTTCTAGTTGCTGCGAAGCCTTCAACTCATTTTTATTTTTTTCATAGCTAAATGATCACCGTAATGATTCCACAATCATTGAACCAATCAGACAATTCTGAACAATCATACGATTGTCATGATTGTCATGATCAGTATGATCGTTTCGATGATCAGTCGGATGATTGATGATTGGTTTGATGATTGGTCGAATGATTGATCGTTTTTGATTTAAATTCAGGCAATAGATTCTATGTAGCTATTATATCTTTCTACTGGTAATATATTTATTTTATTAGGTATATTACCTAACCTACCTAAAAAAGTAGTGGTATGTAGTATGAGATAGAATTATTTACTATGGTACTGTTATTATTGGTATGGTAGTATAGTAATACCTCTACCTACAGACTGACCCTACAACACTGGTATTGAGACAAGACATGAGAACTGTCATAAGACCGGTCACAACAAATGATGATCATCAACGATCATTGAGGATCATCTGACTGATCACCCGACCGATCATACAATCATCGGAACGATCACACAATCATCGGCGATCATCCGACCGATCATATGATCATCCGACCAATGATACGATCATCGAAATATTATTGCCAGTAAATTTATTGCTATACGACCACGTGTCAGGTACAACATACTAAACCCAAAACAGGTACCTTTATTTTTGAATATCTTTTTAATTTGTTTGGATTGAAAATGCTTCCATAAAATTAAAACAATCACAAATGATCCATTTTGCACTGTCTCCCGGGAAGAAAGGGGACATAAAGTAAATTTATTTTTAGAGGCGAAAAATAGTGTGATTACCAGAATCAGTAGAAAATAGGATTAAAATGAGATACCTGTATGTAGATGATGTACTTGTGTGTGAAAAAATACCAGATTTTATGTGGGCAATGAATTGGGCGATGCAGTTTAGGTCGATGCAGGTGGATCATCTCCAAAGGCCCAAGAAGTATTTTAACCGAGTTGGGAGAACAGAGAACAGCACCCAGCACCACACAAGGGCGGGGCGAAGTTGAAGTTGACCTTCACCTGCATCAACTCCGACTTGTCAAACATGTCGGATCTGTCGCGGTAAATAAGACTTGGCACAGCTCGGCACAATACTAAGTAGAACCAAGCCATGCAACTTCGACGGCTGGCTGAAGATCATGTCGATCTTTACCGACTGACGACGAAATGAGGAGATGAAGTAGAAATTGCCCAAGTCCGACGTCGTCCTCGCTCCTCTTCACTCTTCGCCCCTTGTAAATTCTGGTCTTATTATTACATAGGAGTAATTTTTTTCATTCCATTATTTCGTTTCATAAATTTAAATTTGGAAATAATCCAGCAGAAAGCAGAAAAAGATCCTTTGTTCGCAGTTTCCAACGCAACGATGTTGCTTCACAAGTCTCTTCGTTTTTCCGTTGCATTGGCTCTCTTGCTCAAAGTGGATAGTAGTCGGACCAAGACGTCTTTGCATTCTTCTCATGATGCTGCGGCGTCGGTTGATGGTGCTGCTCTCGAAACTGAAGGGAAGCTGGATTACAGCGAGAAGGAGGGACCAGCAGTCTCTCACACGAGGAAGGTGAGGGCAGACATCATCACTGTTGGGTTTCTTCAATGTTGGGGTGGGTTAAATTTCAAATACTGATATATCATTCTCAATCATCATTTTTGTTTCGCTTTCACGTGTTTTGCGCAGGAGGAAGCCAATCAGGCTCGCAAACTTGCAGAACAATGGAGCCCAGTCTGGGGCAACCTTTACAAGGACGGTTATTGCTCCAAAGATGTCGAACCCATAAATGGCATCCCCACTTACGCCACCAAGGAGGAATGTTGCAAAACATGGTTTGGACAGCAAGGACCAGATGGCAAGTGCAGCACAACTGCAACTGCTCCAACAACTACTGTGGCAACTACTGCGGCTACCCCGACTACTACTACTACTACTACGGTGTATGTTGACCGCTCTCTTAANTCTACGTAGGAACTCGACTCGTGTTATAGTAATAATATAGTCGATAAGTGTTATAGTCGATAAGAACTCTCCTAAAAAAATACTTACAGGGATAACTTAAATGTGAGGTATTCGTATAAGCTCGCTTATTATCAAGCTAAATCGTTCCCTACAAGCTTCTACTACAAAGTCTACAGCATTCCAATAAAAACAATTATGTAGAGAAAAAACTATGTAGCTAATAGACCTACAAACGTAAAAAATCATTATGAAATGAAAAAGGTATAATCTTGAGATTTTGCTACAGCACCTGAAAGCTAGAGAACTCTACTACAATTGTTGTAGTAATAACATTACTACCTTGTAATGACCTCTTGATGATTGATATCCCGACATTAGCCAACATTCGCCACTCTTCGCCAGGCATATCGCAACAATTGAAAATAAAATACTCCTACTTGTGCACTAATTATTCAACTCCGTCTGTCCCACATAAATAGGACTATTTGGATTTCGACCATGTCCCACATAAAAGGACTATTTTTTTACCAATCCCTCTTGTTCTAAGTACTTAGCTTTGGCCGATGCCTGGTGATGGCCAATGCCTCTTCCACCATGGTGCCACTTGTCAAACTTCTTTACCATGGCAAGAGTCTCAGCGAAAATAACGGTCTTATTGACTGATAATTTACAATCTCTGCAAGTCACCGTCAACCTTAAAGACCCTAATGAGATCTATGCCTTTGATGGTGACGATCGACCAAGTATCCACCAAGTACATCACCATTCACTAATGCCATCTGCCTCCGCCATGGTGACAGCATGGCTTCCAATACAACTAAGTTGTTGGCCATTTCCGACAAAACCAATATCATGGTATGTTGGAAATGGTCAACGCGATTAGTCGTATGTGTCAGAAGCAGCGACGGTCGCTTCGCCATTAAGAGAGAGGAAGTTGTATGGGTTTCATGGCGGTGGTGGCATTTTTTACCGCCATTTACACCATAGTACCGTGGAGACACCCACAGGGTGTCATACATCAATAAAAAGGTCTTGAAGAGAAGAATCTGATTTGGATAATCAGATTTTTCTCTGACAAATATTGATATTAATCCCACTGTTTGAAGTAAAGAGTCCTTTTTATGTGGGACAGAGGGAGTACTGAGCAAGAAAAAAGAGGAAGGAGTGTCTGCCTGTCAAACAACTGTGGGCAGATTACTTGAGACAATGTTTTTTTTTCATTGTGGAGAAAAGCATCACATGCAAAAATCGTTCATTTTTTTTTCATACAATATTTTGTGTCATAATTTGGAAATCAATCCAGCAGAACATCATTGTGTTCGCATACTGGATATCATTGCTTTTCAAATTTCGACATCCAACAACCTTCCAACCCTGAAGATGTTGCTTCACAAGTCTCTTCATTTTCCCTTTGCATTGGCTCTCTTGCTCAACGCGGATGGTAGTCCGACCAAGACGTCTTTGCACTCTTCTCATGATGATGCGGCATCGGTCTATGGTGCTGCTCTCCAAACTGAAGGGAAGCTGGATGAGGGAACACCAGTCTCTCACACGAGGAAGGTGAGAGTTGCCATCGTGATTGTTGAATCATTTCAATGTTGGGGCGAGTAAAATTTCATACATTGACATTTCATACTCAATCATTATTTTTGCTTCGCTTTCACGTGTTTTGCACAGGAGGAAGCCAAGCAGACTCATCGCAAGCTTGTAGAACAATGGAGCCCTGTCTGGGGCAACCTTTACAAGGACGGGTATTGCTCCAAAGACGTCGCACCCGTAAATGGCGTCCCCAACTACCCCTCGAAGGAGGAATGTTGCGAGACATGGTTTGCACACCAAGGACCGGATGGCAAGTGCAAGACCACTACAACAACTGTGGCTACTGCCCCTACCAC
Source organism: Thalassiosira livingstoniorum (assembly GCA_036939595.1). Lineage (NCBI taxonomy): Eukaryota > Bacillariophyta > Thalassiosirophyceae > Thalassiosirales > Thalassiosiraceae > Thalassiosira > Thalassiosira livingstoniorum. The sequence goes on along the minus strand of JALLOT010003520.1, from coordinate 5,875 downwards.
AACCACCACCACCACAACAACTGCCGCTGCTGCCCCTACTACTACCACTACCACAACAACTGCGGCTGCCCCGACTACTACTACGGTGTATGTTGACCGCTCTCTAAACGAAGACTGTAATAATACTCAAGTTGATGGTGTTGACTGGGTGCAACCATCTGTGTCTTTCTTCAGGGGATCCTCCTTCGCAGGAAAGACTTGTGTAGAGTTGATGGGACTGGTGTCAGACAGTGACCCTGAAGGTCGAAGCTATCTCTGCAACTTCTTGAGTTCTGGAATTAATGGCTTGACTGCAAAGACCGCGTGTTGCTTTTGCGGGGGAGGAGGTGATGGATCGTCTTCTGGATCTGGTAGTTCTTCTGGCGGAGGTGGAAACTGTGTAAATCTAGATTTCAATGATGTGCAGGAGGGAGAGGATGCACTCGACTGCACATTTATCGACGAGAAAATCCAGGACAAGGACTCCTTTTGTTCCGAGTTTGGAAATGACTCCTTTTCGTTTGAAGGATTGACTATCGCAGAAGCCTGCTGTGCTTGCGGAGGTGGGGACCCTACTGGGTCGAGCGTTCAACGTCGAAACCTACGAAGATTGCAACAAGATACCATTGTGTTGCCAAGTAGTGAGGCCACCAATCAGAACATTGTTCTTGAATACAAGTTTAACCCACTACTTGGTGATTCTCCAGGCATTCCAAACCTTGAATATCTGGGCCTTGGTTACGATTTCATCAAAGGAAATCCACGCGGATCGGAAACTGCTGAAATGGATCCCGGGTTCAAGTACCGAGCAATTATGTTGATTAACGAGCAATCCAGCCTGACAAATGATCAGGACTTCATGGTGCCTAAAGGCACAGCTGTTAAATATGTGTCCTCTTGCAAGTTCGATTCATCCTCGACACAAGTCACCAGTGATTCTGATATGCGGAAATCATTGGAGAAAGAGGCATCTTTCTCCACATCGAATAGTGTCTCGCTCAGTGCTAGTGGTAGTAAAATGGGTTTTGGGGCCTCTCTCGAAGCAGCAGGTTCTTGGGCGTTTTCGGGGAGTGAAAAATTTCAAAAGACCAGTGAAGAATCGAAGTCAGAAAAACACGTTTCGTTCGAATCTAAAGCAATTTGCATGGAGTTTGAAGCATCGTTTGTTCCGTCAGGCGAATACAACCAGTTATTGCACCCTGAATTTGCCAAGGCCTTGGAAAACCTTCCGACAGGTAGTTACGTACCAACAAGTCACAGGAAAGATTGGGAGAAGTTTTTTAATCGATACGGAACAAGCTATGTCTCTTACGTCATTCTCGGTGGAAAGCGCATCCAAACTACGTCCATGAGTCAGCAGGATTTCGCATCTTTGGTCAGCCAAAGTGTTGACGTTGAGAGCACCATGTCCTATGAGGTGTCAGTTGCATTATCAGCATCCTTGAACAATAAGAAAAAATTGAAAGATGATGCCCGTGCTGCCCGTGCTGCCAGGAATGCCAAAACAGCAGCTCAAGAGGCAGAGAACAGAGAATTATTGAGTGAGCTTCCTTTTGGTGGTAGCCAAACTGTCATTATCAACAATGATAATAGTGATGGTGGCAGCAACGAAGACGTAGAGATTGACGAAGATAAACTATGGAGTGCAGAAGTATCGGCCAAATATGACCGTGCCCACAGTGAGTTTGCTTCCAACAGAGACCAAGCGGAACAAATTCGAAAGATATCCAAAGTGAAAACGAAACACACCGAGTATACTCTTGGTGGACTTCCATTGGAAGATTGGAGGGAGTGGGCTGGGACAGTTCGAGAAAAACCAATGCCTGTGGTTTACCGAATGACATCCTATTCAGAATTCATGTCAGATATTCAATCAATTTCGTTCATGGATGCAATCCAAGACATATACGGTATCGATGTCTCCCAGAAAAGTTTTGAGCCTTTTTTGAGAGATCAAGTTCACCATGGAGTTTTCACGGGGAAGGGACAGCCATTAGCAAGGAATTCTTTAGATCCTAACAATGAGAATCGTATCTTGATGCAGGTTGACAAAATTACGAAGCTCAGCATTGGCGGTGATGAGGTTGACTTTGACACCTCCACAGTTGAAAAGGAAGTTTTTGACAATGCAAATGGAAAGATTTATCATACTGCCATTGAATCTGACACGGAAGTTGCAGCGTGTGGTGTCAAAATAAAATTTCAACCAGATTTTAAACCTGAGGATTACTCCAAACCCGAGGTTGACAGGGATAGGTGCAACGCCTATGAATTTGTTGGTATCTATGACATCCAATTCAAATATTGCAATGTCAAAACTGGAAAATCAGATGGAGAGTATAAAACGATAGCTTCCGTGCCAGGTGATTTTGAAGAAGATACAGTCAAAGACGGAGATTCGAACGAATGTGGACCAAAGACTGAAACTGGTGATTGTCCTGAAGGATTTTTTGTATGTGGCTTTGACATTGGCTACTGTGGATTGAATTCCATAGATGATCAGTGTGAAAATTGGGGTAGCTTAACAGATGACTGGCTGGGGATATTTGCCATGAAGACGTATTGCAAAGAACTCGGCGGATCCTGCATACCGTTTGGTATAAAACACTGCGAAGATAGAGGGGGTCATGGTTGCAAATCTGACTGGGAGATAGCAGACACAGCAGACAAGAAATCAATTATGTTGGACAAAGATAACAAAAGACCTGTTAACGCTGCAACTGACTATGTCATTGCAGGAGCATCAACTAAGTTCAATCATGATGATTCTGATGATGTAGGCATCAGTGCACTCAAACTGCATCTTCGAGCTGTGCCAATTTCTCTCAGTACCACACCTCCATCAGCAATTGTCACCTATTCAGGAGTATGGAAGGGAAAAACCAAGAATCCTTCAGCTCATTTCGCTTCACCTATCCGCTCATTCGTTGCACCCAATGCTGACGAAAGAAAAGAATTTGGATTTAGGACCAAATATTTCAAGGAATACATACCAAGCTGGAGTGACAATGTCTACTTCATCATGACCAAAAACATCAATTCGGAAGGATCGCTTGCATTGACCAATTTTGGAGAGTTGGGCCTTGATACTTCAGGAAATAGCAGACTTCCACACTTTTCCTACTTGAATGTGGACAATGTGAAAAAATTTGGAGATGACTTTCTTTCGGGAATAGTTTCAAGCAATGGCATCGTTGTAGATGACGACGGATTAGATGATATAAGCGTCACGAAGTCCAGTAACACAAAGTTTGTGGTTACATTTGAAAACAAGAACTACACTGAGGTGCCCACGATCATTGCGTTCCCCAATTGGTTTTCAGATGATGGTGAATATTTCCCTCAGGATATTGGCGATTTGACCTTCACGATTGAAAGTAGTTCCGTGGATCGCTTCACCATTCACCACGGGGAACCTGCTGGTGATGTATCACGTTTCGGTTTCAATTACCTTGTGATAAGTGCAGACATGCCAACACTCAACGTCAAGCATGGTACTGTGACAGCTTGCACCAACTCTAGTGTGACCGAGGTATTGTATGGAATTGCACCAACCACTGGAGACTGCTCTGGTACACATGCGTTCCAAGTTTGTGAAGCGTCCGATTACAAGGGTGAGCACAAGGGTGTGGAGGTCAAATTTGACAAGCCTTTCAAAAACATGCCTACAGTAATTGTAGCTCCATATGGATATTTATATGATCTTGAAGATAGAGTCCCACGTTGCACAGTGGAGTCGGTTACCAAAAAGGCTGCTGTTGTGAAATGTGGATATATTGATTTAGGTTTTGGTCCAAATTGTGATACGTTCTCTCCACAACCATTTACCTTTGTTGCTGTCGGAGATCATACTGAATGAAGGCACTGATTGGATTGGGTTAGAAAGTTCACACAAAGAAATAATCCAGAGTCCTTAATGCTCTCCCCGGAAAGCTACTAAATCCTATTTTAAGGTCTACACACAATTTTTTTCGAAATTTTACATGTGTATTATTATTTTTTATAACACAATCACACAGTACCATACTGAATTAGTATTGTACATACTTGTATGGTATCTAATTAGTACTCGTAGTACTTGAGAGGCAGCGAGATCATGACTCTTGCTTGTTGAAAAGTATTACTTACTAATACTACAAGTAGTTATGTACTATAATATGTAGATTCGCTACCTTCACAAACCCTCCACCCCAGCCCAATTCATCCACCATTCCCATTCCATTGACGCTCTCTCTTGTATCACTCATTCCTCTAACACAACTCATATACTACTAGAATGGAGATGACTAATTGGCTGGTGGGACCACTCAAAAAATATTTGGAGATGCAATTTTTGGGGTTGGAAGGTGAAAGGGGCAGATTTGGAAAGCTCTTGTCTTGCTCTATCTCATAAAACTTTCAAATAATGACAAAGTCCAATTTTTATTGAGATTTGGCAACATTTTTGTTTCTGGAAATCTGGGGCTGAGATGAGATTAGCTGAATGAATTGGGCACTAACAAACTACTAGTAAAATGAGAGTTTGCCCAAATTAAATATTTTTGCCCAAATAGAGTAGAAATGGTTGATGAATGTAATCTGATGTACTTATCTAAGACTTTGTTTGGGTAATAATATACAAAGAAAACAAAATTCAAGCAGATAATTTGTACAGATCATGTCACGAAGACCAACAAGGGGGTATTTCTGCTTATCCCACACAGGGGTTGTGGCTGAACTTGCAACAGGGAGAGAAAGAATGAGCAGTTCATCAATGTCTGCATCACCTTTTGCTTTTCCAGGTTCTGTTTCTTCATCAGTAGCCACTATTTATGCAAATGGATCTGTTACCAAAGTCTCATCACTTCCAAGATACAAGATGGCTTGCATCCCTGTCAGCAATGCACTTCCACAGCAACAACTCTGTATGAGCTTTCTTCAGCTTTGAGAGCCCAGATGTATGATTGAACACAACATTTGAATTTTCCTTCCTCCTATATTTGTTCATAGACAGCACATTATCAAGGTTTAGCTTCACATCTGCCAAACATCCTGGGAAGAGTGTTTTTGGCTTATTTTTTGTTGTCTTTATGATACAATACTTCAACTGGCATGGTGCAGCATCTTTCACTGGCTGCTTCTTTTTTTCAGTGATACAGAGACAACAACAAAAGTGGAAGAAACTAGTGATATGGGAATGAGGGAAGTGACTTGAGTGCCATGACTCTAAGATAAACCTCCAATAATGACATTGACAGCAACAGGTTGGATCAATTTTAGAGTGACAGTCACAGTAGTTCTGGAGACAGTGGTGCTGGCAGTGGGTTTATGGATGGTGGCCTTGGCTTGTTTGGATGGCTCAGACAAGGTGTCACTTCTCAATTTCCTTTTGGATGGCTTACCACCAATTTGAACTATTTTCTTGGATGGAATTTTGGTGGCAGATAAAAAGCAATTTTATGGGTAGATGAGAATGTAAAAAGTGATATTTTATTGGATTCTTTTCTTCATAGGAACTCATCACATTTTACTGTTTTGAATGCATTTGCATGTGAAAAATGTGGCTCTCCTTCCTATTTCCTAAGAGTTCATAAGAATGGTTGGCTTCTGAGTTGATCATCAATATACTAGTTCTGAAGTTCAATGAACACAGGAATGAGAAATAAAAAAAAATCAATGAAAATGGCACATTTTATCACTTCCTTTGTCTTTAATAAGTTCATATCTAACTCAAAGTAAATAAAATCAAAGAAAAATTGCTTTAAAAATAAATATTTTGGTTTTACTAGTATGTTATCTAGTAGGGGGCCAAAATGTGCTGCCCAAATTTATTCAGCTGTCCAATTGGATTCATCTTCATTCTAGTTAGTACAGGCTGATTGCTTTTTATGAAAGTTGATCCCATACACACAATAAT
>JALLOT010003519.1:0-11176 GCA_036939595.1 Thalassiosira livingstoniorum | reverse complement strand
TGCATGGTGGCCAGCGCTGCAACAATGGCACTGGAAACTTGGGAATGGAGGCTTGGCAACCCAGTGACGGGTTGTGATGGGGACGCCAAATCCGATGGCGAAAAATGGTAGTTTTGGGGGAAATGTCTCAGCTACTGGAGAGCTTTGTCAGAAGCCTTGGTGTGTGCGGAGATCTTGGCGACGGCGCCGTCACCAGTCCAGAGAGGCTGCCATTGTCGGCATTTCATTTTTTTGCTAGCTATTTACTCCTACTAGGTACTTATGTAATATCAATCAATGCGCAGCAGCCACGTGCAAGTTTGAATTTTTTTACTTTAAACGCCTCTTCAGGCCTCTTCCCTGGGAAATCTCTAGAGATGTTTCTAGAGTATAGTACCATAGCTTCCATCCCAGTCAGCCTCCCCTGATCTGAGTAAATTATTGAGATATCAAACCTAAATTCCAAAAGCTACCATTATTTTTAAAAAAGAAGGAGTATTGGAAGGCCTTTCTTAAAAACTGCTTTGGAGCCGACAAAATCCGAGCCCATTTCCTTGTGACACTTCATCGCGCCATAAAATTATACTTAGGAATCTATATATTTCACTGAGGAAAGAAAGGATTGTCTTGTATTTGTCGCAATGCATCATCGTATTGTAACAAGTCACAAGTCAAAATGATGACACAAGCGAGCGAATGAATTCGCACTCTCTCATAAAAATAAAATATTAGGTTATGGTACCTTATTTTCATTTTTATTGACCTCCATCCTTTTTCATTTGGCCTCATTTTGAGCTCAGTTTGGCCTCCTATTGTTCCTACAGGTTCCTACCTACTTAACTACTACAATACAAAGTATGGTACCATAATACCATTGCATAGAAGATAAGCAGCCAATCAACTCGCTCCGTCTCCATTTCCATTTCCAACGCCGAGACCAACGCAAAACCCATAGGTAACATAACCAACAGAGAACAAAACATACATTTCCATTGCCAACCACCATAAGCACGATTCATCGTGTATGAGACATCATCCGCGAGTATCTACGTTGTCAGCAGCAGCCACCACGCAGGGCAGGAGCTCAGGCTCGGTTTGCGGCTGGTTTGGGGTAACGGGCAACCAGTGAGCCCAAAAGCAACCCAAAGCCCAACTACACAGGCTATTCTCATGCTCCATCCTAAGTAAGCTCAACTACGCTAGGTCATGCACAGCAAGCTACAGAGGGCTACAGAGATTGAGAAAATATATCCAGCAATCTAGGGAAAAGACGACTAGCAACTGTATACCATCTCCACCAACTCTACCAACTCTCTCAGCCTAAACAACGTCTTCTGCCGTTATTGGATACTACCATACCATCTGAGACCAATCTCTCCATTGTCTCCAATTTTTCCGTTGTTTACTGCCAAACAGATTTCCGTGGCAAAAACTATTGAGATCGATGAGGTTGGACGAAATTATTTGAAAAACATTGACAATAACATGGTATCCTTTGCATCATTTTTCATCTGACCTGAAAGAGACACTAAAACCACCACAAAATCGTCACAAAATTCTCGAACATTCTTCCAGAGTCAGTCATTTGCCTTCCTTCCTCGTCCTACATCTTTTGACAACACCCGTCATCGTTTGCTGCAGTAAAACATCATTGACATCAAATTCGACAAATGCAACAACCACAGCCAAGGCCCTTTGGCTATCATGATGCCTTGGTCCATGCGGCTGTGACATCCTACCTCCGACAACAACAGGTAGAAAATGGTGAAACTAGTGGACAGCAGGTTGTGGATGATACTACCGATACTACCATTGAAACAGCCACTGGCACTATTGGAACTGCATCGGAGGAAGAAAAGGATGTATTCCTCAATTTACTGGAGCAATTTGACACCCTCAATCTCAGTCTAGAACCAATTTATGGCAAGAGTGGCTCCTACGTAGGACGAAATGCTCTGAGAATCTTTCGTCAAAGTCTTTCTGGTGCCAATGAATCCAACAGTGAATCCAACAGTGACGCCAACAGTGACGCCAACAATGATGCCAACAATGAAGCCAACAGTGACACCCACCGTGGGAGCAACATTGGAAGCAACATGGAAGGCATATCCAATCTTTACAATTATGGCAATGGAACCACACGAGAAAGCACCACCACGGATATGTATTACGATGATCCGTTGGATGGGCATGACTCTTTGATATTTTGCAATGTTCCCATCATTTTGAGATATTCCATGACTCAGGCTCGATCTCCTTCCGGTGCCCAATCTTCTCTGTCGTCTGGCGGTCAGTCATCTCAATCTTCTTCCAGTAGTCAATCTTCTCAATCATCTTCCAGTGGTCAGACTTCCTCTCAACCTCAACAACCACAAGAATCACAAGAATCACAGCCACAACCCCAACAACCCCCACCCCCACAACAACCTCCACCCCCACAAGCCGACTTCTCCGGAGGATCCACCGCCAGCGGTGATGTCGTCGGGGGAGGCAACCTCCCCGCCATCGCTTACGCCGCCTCCTCTGCCGTCTTACTCGCATTTCATCACGCCAATACGGGAAATGGAACGATCGCCCCGGCATTGGAGGGATTGCATAAAGCATGTCCATTGAGGTTTGGAGGGGAGGTTTGGGAGGGGGGCGGGAGTGGGATTGAGAGTGTCAAGGTGCTGACGAGGTTGGTGACGAGGGGTGCGTGGCCGGATCATCAGCAGCAGCAACAGTTACAGCCAGAATCAGGGCAAGAGTCCAATCCAACCTACCCAACTTATCCAACCTACCCGTCCCTCCAACCCTTTGCCATCCTAGGAGCCCACACCTCCTCCGCCACCTCCAAACTCGCCTCCCTCTCCGCCGCCTTCGCCCTCCCCTCCTCCAGCCGCGCCCGAGGACCGAGACGATTCGTGGTATTCGTGATAAACTCGCTTCTTGAGGGGCGCATGGGACGAACGATCCGCCAGGCCGGCTCCGTCGTTCGCCCCCCCTTCTGCGGAGGCCTGCGCTGCTCTGAAAAGCATGCTCATCATGCCCCCGTCGCCCAAACCGTTGCCGTTGCTGCCCCTGCTGCTGCTGCTATTGCTGTTGAGTGTGTTACTTGGACGATTGCTCATGATTATTTCTTGAAGTATTCTGTGGATATGCATGCAAATGTCATCTCATGGTTTTGTCTTTTGAGAACTTTTTGTTAAAGGCTCAAATGCAAAATTATGAAAAACGTAGGTAATCAGCAGCGAAGCTGAAAATAAAAATAAGCAACGTTTGACAAGCACCACACCATTAAGTAGACCACAGTGCTGCAGAGATCTGCAGAGTGCATAGAATTGTATCAAAACGTCAGCATTTTTTGTTGTGTCAACTTCTAACTTTATGGAGTTGTAAGAAAAGCAAATGCAAAAATTAGACAAAAAATCAGCAAAAAATATTGGTTAAAAAGAGAGCAAAACACACAACACCCGTCGTGTCTGACTGGTATTGATTTCATGCTCCATGGCACAACACTTTTCATGCATGCTGCCTTCACTGCCCAGGTGAAGGATTTTTTCATGGTGCTCATGCACCTTTACAATCAGCCATGAGATCAATGGCAACAAAAACGAAGAAGTATTCCAAAAGTCATTTCACAAGTGATTCAAGCAACTTCGGCAGAATCCCAAGAAGTAACCATCAGCATGATCAGGGAACTCACTGCGGAAGAGGGTGCAAGATGGCAAACCAGACAGGCAAAAAGCAAAACCGGCAGCAACAAAGAGATTTGATTAGAATTGATTAGAGCGATTAACATAGTCAGAGGTCGCTGCTGGAGGATCATTAATTGATTCCATAGTCGTGATAAACCTCTAGGGAAAGAATTAGTGATCCAAAACCAGATCCAAAACCGCAACCGTCCAAAACCCACCAGCACCCCAAGAAAAAATAATCAAAACACTTATGGCAACGTGCCAGAACGTGCATCAAACTTTTGCAAAACCTGGCAAACCTGGCAAAAACCAGACAAACCTGGACAAACCCGCTGACGAAACTGGACAAAACTGCAACATAAACCTCTTGCCTTTCAGAACAGAGCTGTCTATCTGGCAACGTCAAGGGCCTGACATTGACACGCAACAAACCCCCTTTAAATGATGATTCACAATGAGTCATCCAAAAATGCCAAGGCTTCAGAGAACGAATGATTGATGACAATGACAAAGGAAACATTGAAAATCTTTAGGGGAACTACGTGTTATGATGATTTGGTACAATACCATAATTTTTAAGCAGCCCTTACTTAAGAGTGAGTTACTCCTACTAATACTACCACAATACTTAACGCACCGACGCACATGCCCCAAATGCCGACGTACGTACCTTAGGTATGTAAGTACCATACTAGGTAAAATACCCTAGGAATCTGATGTTGTGATTGCCGGTTTTGGCTAATCACAATTCACATTTCACGACAGCACATCCAAAAAAATCTTCTTCTCCGCTCGTGTCGGGAACATGGGAATATCTCCACAGGGATAAACTATCTTAGCTTGTACTAAGTAGCCTTTCATGTACAGACAGCACAAAAAATTAAAAGGTGTTGACTACAAAACTCTAAGTGGCTACTTAAAGTTAATTTGGTTTTCAGTTAAGTTGTAAGTTAATTTGTAATTTATAGCAATTCCTGTGTCTTTATACTACGAGTCAACCAAAATGGTATCGGTAGCTCAGGGATGCGATTGAATCCAATCGATTTGATTGGATTCAATCACNTGGATTTTCGAGGAGCGTGTATCGCGCGGGGGAGGAGGGGGTGGTGGAGGTGGTGGTGGGGGTGCCTTACATTCCGGACTTGAGGGAGGATGCGAGTGGTGCGAGTGGTAAGGGAGAGCATTCGGGAAGTGCCAATGACGACACTGACGGCACTGACACCAATGACGACACAGACACCACTGACGGCACAGACAACATAGACGACACAGCGAGCGCCGACCTCCACTCCGCAATGCGCACCCTCCAATCCTCCCGCTGCAACTACTTCGTCGGCAATTTCTACGCCGATTCCTTCGCGCGGGTCATGTCCCTGGCCGCCGATTACGGAGTGGCCGGAAAAGGGAAATTTTGGTTGATCAGCGGGACTGCGGATTTGGCTCCGTTTCTTTTGGGGGGGGCGCTGAAGTTGCCAAAGTATTCTCAGTATTCTCAGTATTCTCAGTATTCTGCTCCGTCTTCACCAACATCATCGTCATTGTCGTCATCGACACAGCAAAATTCTACCAGTACCGCCAATGACATCCACAAGGCCATCCGAGCCATCGAAGGCAATGGGCTCTACTTCTGCGAAGGCGGAGTCCCCGGCCTCACCTCCTCGTACGTCACATTCACCCAAGTCTGGAAAGAAACGGGGTGGAATCCCCAGGCTTTGAAGTATCTCAATCAAAAACAACCACGGAAGGAAGATGGGGGAGGGGATGAATCCTCTGGATCACCTGAATCATCTGGATCGTCTGAATCATCTGGATCATCTGGATCGCCGTATCAGTTTCCACCCGCATTTTTTGACAATCGGCCGCATCACGTGGTGACGTTCAGTTATGATGCCGGTGTGGGCATTGCACTGGCGGCGTGCGAGGCTTGGATGGAGAATCACGGGAATGGATCTGATAAATCTAATGGAACTGATGGAGCTGATGGATCATTGGGGGATGGAGATGCAGATGGAAGTAGTACGGACGGCACTGAGAGCACTGAGAGCATAGACAGCAACAGTGATGGAAATGAGAGGACTCGTCAGCGATGGCTGAGATCATCCCAGAATGATTTACACAATGCAAATTCGAACAATCAAAAGAATGAGCATCCACTTTCCTTCGAAGGGTCTGGTAGAAATGCACAACAGGATCGAACACTCCAACAAATTCAAAATCCATCGACCCAAGATCCATTGGAACCATTCGAGCCCATCGAACCATTCATAACCGGACTCCATCATCGAAACACCCTAGCCAAAACAACCTACTCGGGAGCCTCTGGAACAGTAGAATTCCGCACTTCCTTTCCCACACGATCGGCCGAATCGAGTTACTTCGTCATGGCCAATTTGGCCGCCATTGACTTCAATGAGACTCACGTGAGCTTCCAAGGAAGCCCTGTCATTTATTATTACGACACTACCAATGTGGACGCAGGCAAGCGCGGTCTGTGGAAGAACCTCCCCAACAAAGAATTTGTATTCCCCGGCAAACTCAAACACCCTCCCGTCGAAATGGCTCCTCTCCCCACAGAAGAAACCACCACCCTCTCCATCGGAGCAGCAGTGGGAATCACACTGCTCTGCATCCTCCTCCCCCTCCTCCTCTTGCTATTCTTCCTTTACAAATACAAAAATAAAAAGCAGGTGGATACCTGGGCCGTCAAGGCGAGTGAATTGCAATTCGATGATCCTCCCGTGATCATTGGGGAGGGGACCTTTGGGAGGGTGATTATGGCGGAGTATCGTGGGACGAAAGTGGCAGTGAAGAGGGTGATTCCGCCAAAGATTCGAAAGAGGAGGGACAATCATCCTAGGAATATTAGTATGTTGGTTGGACGGAGGTCGAGTAGTGGCAACGACAGCCATGGGGGCAATGGCCATGGGGCGAAGGAAGGGGGCACGAATTCCGGCAATGGAACACAGAGCTTTGGTCGACGCGAATCTCAAGAGAATTTACTCTCGGGAAGCCAAGGCGTCATGATGTTTGATCTCGCACCTCGGGCCAAGGGAAGCAATAGCACCGGAAATGCAAACGATGTGGCCACTCAACTTCGAAGAGAAAAGATGAGACGAGGATCAGTCACTTATGAATCGGACAATGAATCAAATGATGACTTTGAAGAACATGGCCAGCTCGGCAAATCCAGTGGTGATGGCAAGCCTGCCACGGGAAATGCTGACACTAGTAGCAGCAACTCCCTCCCGACCAATCTGGGAGCCATGTCGGGAGCAGTCAAGGTCCTCCTCTCCAAAAATAGTAAAAACGTCCGATCCAAGGAACGATATAGCAGTACCATTACCAAAAATGCCAAGGGGAAAATGTCTTCCATGATGTTTGGTAGTATGGATAGCTATACGAGGTTGAAAGCGGATTTTGTGGAGGAGATGCAATTGCTCTCAAAGTTGCGTCATCCGTGCATTTGTACTGGTGAGTTACCCTTGCAAAGACTTTTGCATTTTTGGTGCTGTCGTGATTTTTTGCGGACGCACACGTTTCATTCCCAACAATTTCATTCTGCCCTCTCTTTTTGTTCATTGCCTTGTCGTCACAGTCATGGGGGCAGTCATCGAACAAGGAAGCGAACCAATGCTCGTCATGGAATACATGGAAATGGGATCACTCTTCTCGCTGTTACACAACGAAACCGTTCCCCTGTCGGGTGATTTGATTTTGCCCATATTGCGGGATGTCGCCAAGGGATTGAGATTTTTGCACGCCGCTACTCCTTATCCGGTGATTCATGGGGATTTGAAGGCGGCGAATGTTTTGGTGGATGCGAGGTTTCATGGAAAGGGTGAGTTGTGTATGTGGAAAGTGTGTTTTTTTTCGAAACAGGATGTTCACGTTCGTTTTTTGTTTGGGTTCAATATATATTATTTCAGTGGCAGATTTTGGTCTTAGTCAGAAAAAGAAGGTAAGCTTACCAGACTTGTGCTGGATATTGTTCATTGAATGAAACAATCGAGTCTTTACTCAAACTGACAACTCTTGCAAACTCTTTCTTATCTAAAGATAGGTGCAGCTGGCACGCCATACTGGATGGCACCAGAACTCCTACGCGGAGATTCTGACAATTCCACTGAGAGTGACGTTTACTCATTTGGTGTCATTCTCTTTGAAGCCTTCACTCGCCAGCTTCCTTACGACGGAGAGGAATTCGATGAGGTCATTCGACAGGTAGCAGATTCCGCAGTTCAAAAACGACCACCCATCCCAAAATCTGCTCCACCTCAAATTCAATCCATGATGACGGAATGCGTCGCAGACAACATCCAAGAACGGCCAAGCTTCGAGGAGCTCGATGTCCGACTCCAAAGACTCACAATAGAAAATGTCAACCCTGTTGACTGCTATCAATCCATGCAAAGAAAAAAAGATAATATGGGAGACAGAATGGGAGAATTGTTCTACGATAACTTCCCACCCAAAGTAGCCGCGGCACTTCGAGAAGGACGAAAGGTGGAGCCCGAAGCAAGGGAAATCGTTTCCATTTTCTTCTCAGACATTGTCGGTTTTACCAACATATCTGCCAAATTGACCCCAGTCAAGATTTCGGATATGTTGGATCGTTTGTACAATAGCTTTGATCTTTTATCTCGAAAACATGACATATTCAAAATTGAGACTATTGGGGATGCCTACATGGCAGTGACGAATTTAGTCAAAGATCAACACGATCATGCCAAAAGGGCGGTGGATTTTGCAGTCGATGCACTCGAAGCAGCAAGGGCAACAGCTGTGGATTTGGATGATCCATCATTAGGAAATCTCGCTATTCGAGTTGGGATTCACGCAGGACCTGTAGTATCAAATGTCGTGGGGAGTAGGAATTTGAAATTCTCAATTTTCGGAGATACAGTCAATTGTGCTGCGAGGATGGAGCAAAATTCACAGACAAATCGCATTCAATGTTCGGAATCCTTTGCAAAGTTGATGGAGGTTCAAGATCCTAGTAGACCGCTCAAAGCAAGAGGGACTATACCAATAAAGGGAAAAGAACCAATGGCTACTTTTTGGGTGAATGAAACTGATTGATTTGTCAAATTTATTGGTAGTCTTCATGCATTTATTTTGGTCACAATGTAACGATAACATGTTTAGAACTTATTTTTATTAAAAAATTGTAATGTGCTTTTCAATGTTGATGGGGAACGTAAGTTGGGATGAAATGGAAATACTAATGCAAAATCTTTGAACTGTATGCATACGAAAGTCCTCTGTCTGGGAATGTCTTCACATGGAGGGTAACAATCACAGAAATAAAAGATACGATGGAAGTCTGCTACACGAAGAGCAAACATCAAGTGAGAAAAGATCCAGCACAGGACATGAAAATAACAAGGGTGCAGTGAAGCTCACAGAGGATCCCATTGGGGACCCCACAGAACACCCCACAGAGTACCACACAGCATCACCCAAAGAGAAGCAAATTTCAAAACACATCTATACACATAAATACCTAAAAAAAGTTTCCAATGGCACTAAAAAGAGCCTACATAAAAAACACTTAAGTCAAAGAAAATGGCAATGGATCAGTGGGATCCTGCACAATGAGCTACAAAACACTGTGCAGAGAATTTTTATGGATCCTAAATCTACAAAAGATTTCAGAGAGGCAGGGAGCTAACATAAAAAGTTGGAAAGAGAAATTTGACAATAAAAACTGAATTGAATTTGTATCATTAATTGACACATTAAAAATGCAAAAGTATCCGTTGCTGCATCAACCACTGGAGCAGTGCTGCAGCCATCATTTCTTCAAGTGTTGCCGCTACCTGCCTACCTGCATTACTTAAGTGCTGCCGCTACCTGCATTACTTGAAGTGTTGCCGCTGTCTGCATTACTTAAGGTGCTGCCACTGCCTGTAAGGCCCAATGTGCTGTTGCTGTCTACATTGCCAAATATGCTGCTGCTGCCTGCATTGATCAGTGTGTTGCTGCTGCCCAAACTGTTCAATGTGTTGCCACTGCCTTTTGGAGGTATGTTTGTTTTGCACTTTGTTGTAAAATAGCAAATTATGTGAACATGATAAATGAAGCAGAGTTTGCAGTCTCAGCTAACAATGCCACGTGGCATGTGATGAGTGACGAGGGCTGCTAAACAGCCAGTCAACACACAGCATCAAATGTTAGCGTTCTAGAGGAACTGGATGAGTAATGGAGGAGGAGAAGGTAAATTAAGAGGATACTTAAAGTCAACTCAATTTGTAAGTCAATTTGCATTTTTAGTACTGATTCCCATGTGAAAAAAATTCAAATTTGCAATTTTTAGTGTGAAATGACATTGGAATCCATGAGGACCCATTATTACAGCCCCATCACCAACATTGAATATTTATTTTTATTTTTTATTTTGGTGGTTTTGAACCAAGCAATGTACATCCATTGTAAGTACTTGTAATACCTGAGTAGTAGTAATTCTTACCTAATACCCTACCTACATACCTACCTACCTACCTACCTAACCTAACATAACCAACTACCCTAAATACCTAACCCTAGCTACACCTACAATTTGCCATTCTACAGCTTGTGGTAGGTAGATACGGTAAGTATGTAGGTACGTACTGCAATACATACCCTGATAATAATATGTACTACATACTGATAAAAATTCATATAAAAATAAAATTAATACAGCAACTCATCAAACAATGACAACTTCTCACCTGCCTTCTTCTGCCCTGCTGCATCCTGCCCCGCTGTCTTCTATTCCATTGCCTTCTGCCCTGTTGCCTTCCTCCACGCTGCCTTCCTTGCCACTCCTCTCCTCCGTGCTGCCTTTCATCCTGCTGCTTTTCTCTGTGCCACCTTTGGTCCCACCCCTTTCAAGCTCCAACGTTGTTGCTCTCCTGCTCGAGCTCCCTTTCCTCTGTTTTTCTGCTGAGCCTGCAATGTTGGTTCGCCCCATTGCGGTTGTCCTTTTGCATCCACCTATTTTTCCTTCTATGTACATCATCATGGCAACATCAGCTTCTGCACTGCTGCTGCAGCTGCGTTGTTGCGACATTATCCACTTGAACATACTATTAGCACTTTAATATGAGTATCAACTAGCTATCTAGCTCTCTAGAGAGGTTTAAAATAATTGGATTACTATTACTAGCTATTGCATTTTTCTGGCAGAATCTAATCCTAAGTATCTAAACACTGCCTAAACGCAATTACTTTGTGTTGCCACGGACAGCACCAGCTTGACCTAACTTGGAGTTTTTGTGTTTCAGAGAGATTTTTTCATACCAACTCTATGTTGTATTTTTTACTTACTCTCTCTCTCTCTCTCTCTCTCTCTCTTTCTCTCTCTCTCTCTCTTTCTCTCTCTCTCTCTCTCTCTCTCTAGCTCTCTCTCTCTAGCTCTAGCTCTATTGTAGGTATGGTACATAGCTGGCATTGCTGTGGCATGTACAATAATAGTAATACAAGTATCGTTTGGTGAGGGGGATGCAAAAAGTCACATATAACAGCCTGATTTTGAA